>JACYFE010002652.1:0-11183 GCA_014764975.2 Fusarium sp. DS 682 | reverse complement strand
CAGCTTCACCTTCTGATATGTGCGGGGAAGAGCCGCATGACCTCACCTTCCGAATCAGGCATAACCCGCAGCTAGCGGTATCCACAGGGCGTGGCCAATTTATTCAATTAATACGGTAGTTACCCTGGATCTCAAAACAAGACTACCATGACTCGTTTTCCTTCACCATGACGCGATAATGACTAAGATATCATGGCTACCACGTTTTTGAAGGATTTAAAGCCTTGGCACATTCTCTTTCTAAAAATGAGAGGAACAATTGAAGATGAAATCGCTAGAAAATAACGCATGGAACAAATACCCGAAGATTCGCCAATAACAAAAACACTTTGACGATGCACGGTCTCTGTATTAACCCATCACGTCGTCAATATGCCCACTTCCCGGATCAAAACCGGAGCCGAACGGAAAAGATGAACCGAACACAAAGTCGTTATCTCCAGATGAATCCAGAAGGTGTCAAACTCAGGGGCTCAACATAAGCGAATTAACCCGAAGATGGTCGAACTCAATTGCTGAGCATCCTTGTGATTACCCTGCGGGCGCACAGCCACGGGGTAGCATCCAGATCTGAACCACATCGCCGGGAAGTGGCTAAATAATGCAGAACCAGGGGTAGATCACATGCTTCTTCGGATTGTCCAGACCTTTGTTATCTCACTCTGTTAAGACAGTTTGAGAACGGCGACAGGCTCAGTTTAGCAGCGCTTGCGATGGGCGGAATAAAAGCCACTGTCTGAGCGGCCGGTTAACTCCTATTATGATGTGCTATGATGTGCTGATGTTGATAAAAAATATTTTTCAGTAGGCTTATGTCACTGATAATCCTCATCAGCCAATTATCGGGTGCACACAGCGTCGATGGAAATTCGGTGGATGAAATCTCCAATTTATTTTCAGCCTTCTGGGGCATTTCTCTTCCGACCTCGCAGAATGATTGCTTTACGCAATATGATCATCAGCTAGATAATCAATCAATCACGAATTTTATAGAAAAGTCTCCACTGGAACTTTCTAAAAAGGAACCTCGACTGCTAGTACGTGGTCCGTGGCTCGTAGTAACGCCGGGTCTAAAGACTTGACTCGTAATAGTGGCGGTTTGACAAGCCACAAGCTCCAACGTCGAGACGACGCTAGCAAACTCTATTCCTCATAGTAAAGAGTAAGACCGCCGATAATAGCCCGGAAACACAGTGATGGGCTAATTAAGGGCCCCCGGTTTCCACGTGTCTACCCTGACAATTGGGTCTGGATCACTGGCGTGATAGGATTGACCTCCGGCTCTTAATGCAGAGAATCTGCACCCCTGACTGGCGCTGCAGATCTTGTCGTTCCTTTGTTCTTTTTTCTTGCATCGATGCCCCAGATTTTGACTGTTTTGCTTTTTTGTACTGGGTGAAGACCCTTTTCAATACCGATAGAGTGGTATCTGGATTGAACAGCAGCTATGGCTTCACTTGATGCGGAAATGTGGGCGTGGTATGGCCTGACGGTTATTGTCGTTTTTGCGCGAATGTAAGCATATGGCTAGGCATGTTGGGGATTATTTGCTGACTTATCCAGGACGTCTCGTCGCATGTTGTTGGGATCATTCAAGCGCATGCTTGCGGATGATTACCTTATGGCTTTGACAATGGTTTGTACCTCTCTCTTTTGGAAAGAAATACTGACGATTATAGATCGCATATACAATTCTCTTGGCCATCGTCAGCGTCCTGGCACGAACCCCCACCAACCTCATCAACCCCGACGATCACATCGTACTCACCCCCGAAGATATCAAACTACGCGAATATGGATCGAAACTGGTACTGGTCACGGAACATATGCAGATGATTACCATCTGGGGCGTTAAGGGCTGCCTACTGTTTATGTATAGCCGACTTACACTCAGTTTGAAGCAAAACTTCCTCGTCAAGCTTGTTGCAGGATACGTCGTCGTTGGATTCGTCGTCATGCAAATCTTGTGGTTTGCTGCTTGGTGTCGACCGTTCCATAACTACTGGCAGGTTCCTCCTGATGACTGTATGAAGCCCAAAGAATGGATGCAAGGCTTGGACTGACAAATAGCAGTGAACTGCTCTGCTGAAACCAACCATATGATTACAAACGCTGTCATCAACATCTCCTCAGACATCATGATCATCATCCTTCCTATGCCTGTCTTTTTGCAATCGCAACTACCGCTTAAGAGAAAAATTATTCTCTGCGGTGTCTTTGCACTTGGAATCTTCACTGTAAGTTCTCCTTGATTCAATTCTCATCCGTCAGACCTCAAGCTGACTTGACTTTTCAGATCTTGGCTGCAACAATGAGTAAAATCTACAGTCTTGGCGACCCCTACGGCACAGAATGGTCCTACTGGTACATCCGCGAAGTCTCAACCGCCGTCATCGCCGCCAACCTCCCTCTCACATGGACCCTTCTCCAACGCGTCTTCCGCCTGGGTTCATTCCACGCCAAGTATGGCAAATCCTCTAACCAACGAACCGTTGAAGGAACATCTCGATTCCGATCAGCATACGGTAACCTCAGCAGTATGGATCGAAGACCAAAAAGGACGACTTTTGTTGAGCCTGGAATGAGTTTCTCAGAGAGTCAAGAGGAGATTAATGGGAAGGATATTCCTCTTAAGATTTATCAGAAGAATGAGGTTACTGTAAACATAACTACTGGGGAGTTGTCGCCTGATAAGAGATCGCCGTCACCGCCTGGTCAGACTGGGTTGGAGAGGATCAATTTTGGGGAGCCTAATGCGCATGGCGGTAGCGAGAACGGTGATAAATCTGCGAATGAGATGGAGCTCGGTGTTGTCACCAAGGCCTATCATGGAGTATAATGGGCTGAAACCATCAATGAATTAGACATACGTAAACTTTCCCAAGTACAACTAATACAACTATTAATAGAATCATGAAGTTCCAGTTGGTTACTCACAAAGCTCAACCTGTTGAAAAGTTTGCTAACTCTGATTGGATCATCACGATCATCCAATTGAATCTCAGAACTCGAAGATGCGTGAGGATGCAGAAACATTCCACGTGACCTCAGCTCTCAGCCTCATTCTCAAAACCCTAGAACGCCTTACTCCGCATCTCATCAATCTTTTCTTGGGTCATCATGGATGCAAAAGAAGGGTTTTCGAAAACAAACAAGCTTTCACCAGAGTCAATACCGGCGACTGGGCTTAGCGTGGTACACGAGCCAGAGATTGATGTGCCGATAGTCGAGTAAGTTACATGCGGGAATGTCTGGTTCAGGTTACTGACTACGTGATAAGTATTATCCTGGTCCATGGTCTCAAAGGCCATCCATACAAAACATGGACATTCAAGCAGAATTTGCAAAACGCGAATAAGCAATCAACAAATTCCGAACAGAAAACTTCAAAGATGAGCTTTTCGAGGAAACTAGAAATCAGAAAAAGTATCAAGGCTTTAATGAAATTCTCGTCGAGAAAAAGAGACAGCAGTGGTTTGTGTGTTTTCTGGCCTGCCGACTTGCTACCAATAATCTGCGAAAATGCTCGCGTTCTAACATTTGGATACGACACCAAGGTCACCAAGTATACCTCGGGGCCAACCAATATGAACAGCATATTCTCACATGGAAAGGACTTTTTGTTCTCACTAGGCCGAATGAGAGTGCCAGATCGCCCTCTTATGTTTGTAGCTCACAGCCTTGGAGGTATACTTGTGAAAGAGGTGATTTATACATCTCATCTGTGCTGATGCCTTTCTAATCGCTTACCAGATGCTTGCCTTATCATCAACGTCAGACGGCGCCTCCCTCAAGGGAATAGTGGAGTGCACTGCGGCCATAATATTCCTCGGGACTCCTCACCGCGGAAGTCCTGAGCTTTCTGCGATTGGCGAGTGGGCGAGATCAACACTGGATAGCTTTCACTTACAGACCAATTCGATGATTCTCGATGCCCTTGGGCTCAAGACCACCGACCTACAGCGTGCGCACGAAGCGTTCTGTAGACTTTGGTCCCTGCATGACTTTCAAGTTAAGACTTTCCAAGAAAGTCTTGGTCTTACTGGGATCAACCTAGGAGTTCTGGGGAATAAGGTTGTGCCGCACGATTCATCGCTAATCGGAGATCCAAAAGAAGAGGCGGAGACCCTACAGGCCAATCATATGGAGATGTCTCGTTTCAGTAGCGCTGACGACCCTAACTTCGTCAAGGTCGGTGGAGAGATTAGGAAGCGTTACAGGGCAATTGAAACCATGCAGGCTAATCATCACCGAAATTTACATCTAACAGACGCTTTTGGATCACTTGGAGACAAATGGGCACTACCACGATTTGTCAAGCGAGAAGAGCATGAGCCCTTCGACATGAAGATGATAAGTGGTGTCATTGAATCTCTACACTTCAACGGAATGGACAGTCGGCGCGAGTGTATCACTCCTCCTTCAATACATACTGGTCAATGGCTCTTCCAAAATCCGACCTTTCTCGTATGGCAGAAAAGTACCCACGCTAGGGAACGTCTTTTCTTTATCAAAGGCAAACTAGGTGCTGGGAAATCGACACTAATGAAAGAGGCTGTACGGAAAACAAAGTCAGGATTTAAAGCACGCGGATGTTGTGCTAGTTTCTTCGTCAATGCCAGAAACTCCTCATCGGACTCCCTTTTGGAGTGTTCTCGTAGCGGAGTACTCTGATCTCTACTCTATCAACTTCTCACGTACTATGAGAATTTCTGCATCGATACTCAGTCTAAGCCCTCAACTACATTGATGATGAATGTGCTAGGAAAGACTGCGACATCATCAAGCAAATGGAGTGATAGAGAGACGGAGAGTCTGCTCATCGATGTCCTTGGTGCCTTGGACTTGGCACGAGTGCCAGTTTACATTTTTGTGGATGCCGTTGATGAACTCGGTCTAGTAGCAGAGAGAGTTGAGATTGAGTTCTGGAAAAATTTAGTTCACTCTGAAAACTTCCGGGACATGAGAGTTTGCCTCTCTTGCAGGTACTACCCCCATATATCAACCACGGTTGGACTGGAGCTATTCTTGGATGCTTATAACAGCCCCGACATCTTCTCCTATATAAACCTTCGTTTTGAAAGGCACATAACCATCAAAGAAGGGCACTGGGCCTCAGAGTTATGTAAGAAAATATACTCACTCTCATCTGGGGTTTTTTTATGGGTTGTGCTGGTCGTGGACGCCGTTTGTGCAAAGTATGATCAAGGATTTGGCCTACAAAGTCTCACACGCCTTGTCGAAGAGACCCCGACAGAGCTCAACGAAGTGTATAGGCAGGTACTAGGTACTTTGGCCGGAAGCGAGAGGATGCTGGCCTTGAGGCTATTCCAATGGGCGACTGAGTCATCGAGACCTTTGCGACTTGATGAATGGCATCATGTCCTGGCCTTTATCAAGAAAGTACCACCGAAATCTCTCGAGGAATGGCGAAACTCAGTTGAATTCACTGAGAATGATCAGCAACTTGAGAGAATGATCAGCAACTTGAGAGAATGATAAAAAGCTTATCAGGAGGCCTGTTGCAAATTAGCAGCAGCCAGCATGACCCTGTGGCGAGCAAAGAAGCTGAAAGTTCATCTGTTAACGCAGGTGCTGGCTCTCTCGACCAGGAACAAGGCTCAGCTCGTGTCGTGAAGCTAATTCATGAAAGCGTCTATGACTTTTTGATGTCACAAGGAGGATTTGAGATCCTAGGCTGGAAAGGAAAGAATGTTATCTCAGATTGCCACTGTATGATTGCAATCACTTGCCTTGACTACATTGACATTCCAGAGCTGGACGACCTTGTCATCGCACGTCAACGGATGACAATGGGTGATACAACGCCATCATCGAAGCGTTCATCTCTTTTCGAAGATTTCCGAGAGCTCGGTAAGGCAGTGAAAGGTTTTGGACCCAAGCGTACTCTTGAAAGCCTTCAATCAATGCCTGCAATAGATACCCACAAGCTTGTCGAAAGCTGGATGGCGAATGGTCATTTATCATCCTGTTCAAGTTCAATCAGAGACGCTTCTGATATATCAGCCGTTTCTGACTCAGTAGGCATCAAATCGCAAGCACTCCAAGACTATCCAGCATTATTATTATATGCAATTTCTGAGCTGTGCTATCATATCAGCCTGGCCGAGTCTGCGACATCTGGTCACATCAAGGAAAGACTTCACCATCGACTCAAAGACACAAGTTTGAGGGCACGTCTTGATGCACTTCATGCAAAATTGAGCTTGAACGACTATATCATACCTGTTAAAACGGACGACGGTCTGGCTTTGAAGTCTTTAGAGTCTTTAGAGTCTTCAGAGTCTTCAGAGTTTTTAATGTAAGTAGATACCTTAAGAATTAGACGGAAGAAAACTAACGAGCAATTTCACAAAGGTTAGAGAGAGAGCAAAGTTCTGCGAGAGAGCAGATGGAACTTTTCAAAAGGCGGATCAAAGAGAAGAGAGCGATTGACAAGGTTGAAGTGCAAGGACCTCGGCGACCAAGAAGCATTGCCAGTTTCGGATCAGCTAGTAGTTATGGTTATGCAAGTTCAAAGTCACGCCGTGACTGATTGACCTTTTACCCGTTGCTCATATCCAGTCAGTGGACTAGTTAGTCTTGATCCCTAGGCTAGTGAGCTTGCCGGACCTCGTCATCGGATGTCGTATATGGATCAGCGGAGTCCGGATCTCGTCTTTCGGGGAGTTCACACACAGTTTCCTGGGGTAAATCAACACGCTCAATGGCTCCGACAAGGATGTATCCTCAAAATCGCCCAATTCATCAAACAATCCCAACCATCACGACATCTCCAGTCTTCCATATAAGTCTTATATCAACACCACCCCAACCATCATCATGACAACTTGATCATAGTCAGAGCATCTTTCATCATGGGCGTCTTTACAAAGTTCCGCTCCTTCAATCGTCGCCTCGCGCTTTCGTGCGTGCTCATCGCCGTGTCGACGTTCAATTATGGTTTTGACAATCAGGCGTTCGCTACGACGCAGGCGATGGACGCTTTTGATAAGCAGTTTGGTGTTTTTAATGAGAAGACGGGGAAATATGTTCTTGAACCGTATTGGCTTTCGTTGTTCAACAGTTTGAACTACATTGGATTTGCTGCTGGTTAGTAGGCGTTGCCAATCAGTGAGGCTTTGCTAATGCGTTTAGGTGTTCTTGGTGGAACTTGGATTTCCTCGCGATGGGGACGACGGTGGTGCATGTTTGTCATGAGCGTGTACGCTCTCGGTACAGCAACAATCGCCGTCACGTCCTTCCAACGTGAGCAGATCATGGCAGCTCGAATCCTCAACTACGTCTATGTCGGAATGGAACTCGGCGTCGTTCCAAATTTCCAGTCTGAAATTGGTATGCGACATCTACAGCTCGCTACACTCATCGCTAACAATAGTAGTTCCTGCTCAAGCTCGTGGCTTTATGGTCGGCTCTTACCAACTCAGTCTGGCAATAGGCGGCCTCGTCATCAACAGCATCTGCTACGGCACATCCTCCCTGCCCGACAACCGCGCCTGGCGAGTTCCCCTCGGCATGTTCTATATCGTCCCGTCAATCGTTATTGCAGGTATCTGGTTCGTTCCAGAGTCACCGCGTTGGCTCCTTCGACAGAATAGAGCAGTCGAAGCGCGGAAGAGCCTCAAACAGATTCGAGAAGGAGTCTTTACAGATGAAGAGATCGATGCTGAGTTCACAGAGCTTAAGGTCTCTTTGGAGGAGGAGACTGAGCAGGGGAGGTTCATTGAGCTTTTCCAGGGTATCAACTTCAAACGAACTCTCATCGTCGTGGCTGTCAACTTTTATCAACAGGCTGGTGGTCAAGCCTTCGTGTCGCAGTATGGTACTATCTATGTCAAGTCACTCGGAACTATCAATCCATTTGGTTTCAGTCTGATCACATCAGCCATCAGTATCCTCACCATCATATGCATTCTTCTCTGGACAGATATCATTGGTAGACGGTATGTATTCTGTTCAACATGGCTCGCCAAAGCTGACAAAATTCAGTGTCCTCATGATTGCATCCTCAGTTACCATGTTTACTGCTATGATCACAATGGGTTCCCTTGGCATCGAATCTCCTGTCGATGATTCCAGGAAGAAGGGTGTAATTAGCATGATGGCGGTGTTTGCCTCTGGTTTTGGTATGGGTTGGGCACCTCTCGTCTATGTCGTGACAACTGAGATCTCGGCCCTTCGACTTCGTGATCTTACCTCGCGAGTCGGCTTTACTACCAACGTCATCATGAAGTAAGTCCCCAACCAGGTACTTGTCTCAAGTGAATGCTAACAAAGTCTTTCAGCTTCACAGTCAACTTTAGTATCCCATATCTCATCTACGACAAGTACGCCGGATTGAACAGTAAGGTCGGTTTCATCTTTGGAGGCATCATGGCCACTGCACTAGTATTTGTTTACTTCTGTGTTCCGGAATGCAAGGGCAAGTCTCTTGAACAGGTCGACTTTCTGTTCAACCAGGGTGTTCCGATCCGACAGTTTGGAAAGGTTGATGCTGCTGAGATGATGCGTGCCGCACAGGGGGAGGATGACTTGGGTAAGGTGCACTCTGATGGCAAGAATAGTACTGTAACAGCAGAACAACGAGTCTAAGTCATGGGTCAAGCTCGAGAGCGATTGGAAGTTTAGGTACCTGTATTGAAGATTGATCTAGGTAGTCAATATTGAAGTGCATTCGCATCGGTGTATGCATTCATCTGCAGATCAAAAGGGTCCAAGGGAAAGCCAAGCTCTTGGTCTCCAAACACCATGTCAGTCAAGTTGATCGAGTCATAGTTGAGGAGTGGGTATCCAAGTAACGAGAAAGAGCCAAGAGACCCATCCCCAGTTGACCCAGTTAGACCATGTTCATCGCCCTGAATCGGAAAAGACCAAATATCTTGCCCCGGAGGGTTCTCGATGACTGCTGGCTCAGTTATCTCTTCACCAAGATTTGATTCGGGTGGCCTGATAGCTGGGTCCTCCTCTTCCTCGTCATCTGGAGCAAAAGCATGCTTAGAACGACGATGCAGCTTCTCTTGTAGCCGAATTGTACCAGGTGACGCGCTGCTAGCATGGTTATTAGCTAGGAAATTGGCTAAGAATGGGTGACTTACGGCGAGCCAGGAGATATGTGTCTCGTTCCCAATCGTGGTATGAGATTCTCAATATCCGTTATCTGCAATATTGTCAGCGTCTTCACGCCTCAAGGCCAGATGGTTACATACACACGACGCAACCCATCCAACTTGACATTGATTTCTCGACACAATGAGTAAAATATCCATAAGCCTCTGCTTGATGACCGGCAAAGACGTCTCCCCATGTAATGGTAGAAGTGCAGCGAGATTATCGATCATCTTGACAACCTGGTAAGTCACTACAGCAAATGTTGGGGTACCCACGCGACTACTTGTCTCCATCTGTCTGATCTTAGACCACATTTCTATATAACGCAGCGCAGTTTGCAAGCATTGCTGTTGGCAGTAGTCGATATACTCCCTTGGTGTTTGGTTGGCCGCTTCTGGCGATACAGCCTCTCGAATACCAGGAATCAGGAAACGATGAAGGTCGCAGCGAGAGCTCAATATTAAAGTATGAAGCATCGTATATGTACGCGCTTCTTCTGAGTGACACATTATCATGAGTCTGTTATCGTTGAGTTGTAATTCACCTGGCAATGACTTTTCAAAGGATGTTAACTCGAGATCTAATGAGCGGAGTTGTCTGCGACTGAGATAAGGACTGGTCCCGCTCAAGATGACCTGTCTTGTATATCTTTGTGTCGTAAGCAATGACTCCCATGAGCGATGTGAGTTTCCTACCTCAGAACCCTATCCCGGATATCGTACAGCCGCATCAAAAAAGCCAGTACATTCAAGTCTGTGTCACTTTCGTTTTTACTCCGTAGAAACGGCGCTTTTGATTCTGATCCAAGCTGGAAGTTGTGATGGCTACTTGGTAAACGGATATGCATCCGCTGTGTCGGACAAACAGTCAAGTCCTCAATACCACCAGAGAATACCTTATCAATTCTGTAGAGCGACCACATCAGCCTTCGAAGGCACTCCTGCTTGACTGGATCAATGGCTGGTCTCTCATAATTGAGTCTCTTTGTGAACGCAACCCTTGACGCAATAGAGAGAAGAACCCAAACATCACCGGTAAATCGCATCGAGAACAAGAATTCGATAACTAGCATCAGAGCTTGGAGCTTCGGTACTGACATGTCACCCATTTGGCTGACTAGCTCGTGCTGAACTTGCTTTATCCAAGTATTCGCAGGTGAGCTATCGGCATGATATACTGGCCCAAGTCTCAATGCCGAAGCACAAATAGCTTTCAGTAAAGTGTTTTCAAGCTTTCCTTGACTCCATTCTGTAATTGTTCTTGCGCGATGCAGGAAGACGCAGTCGGCTATATCCGACTTGTCAAAGTATGTATCCAGATATTGACGAATAGTATTTCGACTCTCCAGTTCAAAGACCCTGTTCACTTATCAGTATCAACCGAAAATAGCTGACGGAAAGAACATACCGTTGCTTATCATCAATAGCAGGGCGAGGTATGTCCATTGGTGAAGCTTGACCGGGTATTGAGCCATAGTGTGTTTGGGTAGTACTCGCTGGCGACGCATGTACTCCCATACCAGTGTCTACACTAGACGTAACCGGTTCATCGCCGAATACACATTCCTGGCCCTGTGACTGACATCGGTTGCAGGGACATGTACCCGAACATTTGGACTTGGCAGTCCGACAAGAAGCGCAGGCTCTGAGAATTCTTCGCCTCTTGATGCCCGCCTGAGTCAAGTCCTCGCTATGACTACTACGCGATACCTGAACAGTATCATTCGCGACATAACTACACGTCAATTCTAGACGCTCGCATCGCATACAACCTGTAGTTCGACGATCGCATTTAACCTGATGACCATAATTAGTGGAGAACTCCGCAAACTGTACCAAAGCACGAACCTTTCTCGCTCGACATTGTTTACAAGCGAGTTGCGGGGATGGCCTCGATTCTTTCGGTGAACTAACATCCATTGTGCGAGATCCGAACGAGTTCCAGGTTGTGTCTGTGAGTGGGGTTCGCTAGGTCTTTACATAGCAGAGTTTCAAGCACGTCAACCCGAGATTAAATGGCGAGGGGGCGACATCCGGAGAACGAGATCCGGGACT
>JACYFE010002638.1:0-11645 GCA_014764975.2 Fusarium sp. DS 682 | reverse complement strand
TGCAGTTCGACCAAGCTGTTGAGGCGCTGAGGTATGTCTTAGAAGACCTGGGGAGGTCACCGCAAGATGTCATTATTGCCGGTGATTCAGCGGGTGGCAATCTTTGCCTTGCTATACTGTCGCACTTGATGCACCGATCAGGGGATGTTCCTAGGCTAGAAGTCTCGTCTCCCCTGAAGGGCATGATACTCATGTCACCATGGTTATCCTTCAAGACTTCATGGCCGAGCATGAAGCAGAATATTGACAAAGACATTGACTCGCTTGAGACGTTAGAGGAGTGGTCCGGGAATTATCTCAACGAACGAACAAGCGACAATTACACCGAGGCGATCCGTGCTGACCGCGAGTGGTGGACGAACGCCCCTGTGGAGAGGACTCTCGTCGTCGCTGGGGCGGACGAAGTTTTTGTAGACCCCATCACTTTATGGACAGAAACATTCAAGGTGAGTTCCATACTCCGGTAGTGACATTCTCTAACACTGCTTAGGCTGCGGGAAACGAAATCACCTCCGTCATTGCAAAAGACGAATGCCACATAGCCCCGTTCATATGGCGAATGGTTGGCGATACTAGGGAGACACAACAAGGACAAGCGATCAAGAGCTGGTTGAATAAGGAATTACAGGGGTGAGAAGGAACTGTTGCTTTAACGAGGCTACTGGTGACAGCCGAACTCCCATTGTGATAAGAGTTGCCAGAATCTTACTGAATCATCCCTCTTCTGTTTGTAAACCCCATCTTAACCTCCTACATTTCTCCAACCTCTCATGATCCTGTGAGGCTTTACCAAGGTCAGAAGAGAACTGGTCTAGACACGAAAGTAGAGTTTCTCTTTACGTAGTAATAATTTGCGATATTTTATTTATAATACATGGTCTACAAATGCAGGGTCTTGAGCAAGAAGGGGATTTGATTTCGTTGGCAAGAAGTAAATCACTAGTCATAATGTATTTATTCCAAGATCGCACAAAAGAATTCGCCTATTTCAGTACATCAGTAGTGAACCTCTTAAAGTTAGAAGCCAACAGCGCTAAACAAAGCGTAAAGATCTCTCTTCAAAGAAATGCAACGATCCGTAGCTCCGTAGTAACCAGTCAAGTTGTAAATAGTGTAAAGATGTACCCGCCTAATCATAACTACTCGCGGATCAATTTTAACCTAATAGTAACCTCTAATTCCACAAACGCCAAGTGCATTAACTACTTCGCAAAAAGCCTCCCCGCTACATTGCACCCAAGTTTGCATTTGTTTTCAACATCACTCCTTAGTGCTCATCTCATGAACATCCCAGCAATGTTCAGCTATGCCGAGGTATAAGACAGCAACCTTTAATCTCGCAAATGCGGGGTGCATTAACTACCCCGCAAAAGCCTCCCCGCCACGGTGCGCCGAGATTTGCATTTGCCTTCCATATCACTTCTTAGTGCCCATTTCATATACAGTCCAGTGGGAGTTCAGCTATGCCGAGGTAAAGTCGAAAAGATTGGGAGCGGCCCTTGGCTCAGACAGATATGGCTATCTCTTCTATAAAGACATGGGGATCTTCACTTTTGTAAGTCTGAAGAGCAGTCTCAAATAGAGCAGAAAACCATCAAGACCATCCACCCTTACTTTTCCCTATCTTCGTTTTCTCCCACAAACAGCCACGCACTATTCTCAAATGCCTCGGTGGACTTTCGAAATCAGTTCAGATGCCTTGACTCCGGCAGAAAAATCTGCAATTGCAAGCGAAGTTACCAGCATTTACACCGATGTTGGCTTTCCGAAGTTTTGGGTCAATGTCTTTTTCCACGAGAGCCATCCCAGTAACTTCTACATCGGCGCCGAATCGTCCAAGAACATCTTTCTCGTCATAAATCATACCGCTCGGACATTCAGAACAGAAGAAGAGCGCCTAGGATTTCTCAAACGTGCGGACACTATCCTGCGGCCTATCTTGGAGCCCAAGGGCCTTCACTACGAACTCAACATACACGAGCACCCTTCACAAAACTGGAGGATAGATGGGATGGTTCCTCCGGTGAACGACCCGGAAGTCTTGCAGAAATGGGTTTCGCAAAACAAACCGGTGCCATACTGATGGCTTGTCTGCATCCTGGTGTGGTAAGGCAAAAGGGATGATAGCCTTCGGAGAGCGCACAGTTAGACGCAAGATTGCAAAGCAGCAGTACTTTTTGTCCCTCTCTTTGTCTTGGTATATTGTTCCATAGTGTCTAAGTATGTAGTGTATTCTACATTCTACGCGCGACTCATAGTATCGGTAGTGCAAAGGCGCTATTGTGGTTTTTAGTGGCTCTTTCTCATCGCTCGAAGACATGTGGGTACGTCGTGAGGTTTAGTTTTATGTTGTTTGAACTACAACCCCATGTAACCTGTGACCTAGCAAATTCCAAGCGGCCTTTCTGTTCCTATTAAGCTGGCCCGGATCGTCTTAGTCAAGCAAGTGAGCTGGCCAGTAGTTGATTAGGGGCAAGATGCTTGAGACCGATGTGACATAACAGGTCAAATGCTTTTCGCAGAGGCCAGCATACGCAATGAGTCGCGAAGTTGAGCATGCACTGAATTGTGTGTGTTAAACGTCATGTGTTTGAGTTTCAGTTATTCATCAACCTTGGTAGATATCAATGTCAAAGCCATTGCACAATGAATGTGATTGAAAACTGAGATGACAACGCGCCCTACCGTCTTTTTGCTACGTTGCACTGTGGCCTGTTCACCCGCCAGCCGAGCTGCTTGGTGGCTCTGTTGAGTGTTGCACAGTTAGATACATCCCGCCCCTGGTAGGTGAGGTATCCTGGCACGGGTCACAGGGATGTACCACGAACGGACTTTTCAGGATCAACTGCTGATCACCCACGCTGAATAATGTCACCGCCTGCCCCGACGTGAATGCAACTCTGAGCCGAGGTTCCCGGCTTCGAAGTGTAGCCGTTACAACAACGAACGAGTCATTAGGTTTGTTTGAGGGGCTGTGTTATTTCATGGACGCGCTGCCCGGGCCTGCCATTGGCTGAGCTGAGGTGTCTCGGTTAGATTCATCACCTGTTGCGATTACTGATCATGGATTCCACTCCTCCACATCAATCCCATGCTTAGCTCAAGTTAGCACAAGTCCGAGACTTCAGGCTCCGTGTTTGTGGATTTTTTATGACAACAGATTGTCTTATCTTGGTTGCAGTGTCGTTAAGCAGCACTGGGAACATGTTGCTTGAGTGGCTTAGTGCGTGTCAGATAAGACCGGAAAGGCTAATGGGAGCTAACGGTAAGTCGGCAATTCCGGTGTTTTCTAACACCTAGGCGAGTGGCATTACCAACGCAACGCTACTTGTACAAAAGGGTATACGGCCCCTGCTCACTTGACAGAACCAAGTGTACATTCTTGCATCCCTCATCTTCTCTTACATCAACGTGTCATTATGGAGCAGAAGCAATCCACCTTCGAGGCTGGCAGTCTTTTCAAGGTCGACGGGCTAGTAGCTGTGATTACAGGCGGCGGTACAGGTACGGAAAGGGCATCGCTATTCTCGTTACAATCCGAGCTAATTTATGTCAACTATGTCAGGCATTGGCCTATCCATTGCCCGTACTCTCGCAGAGAATGGAGCATCCAAGGTCTATATCCTCGGGCGACGTCTTGAGAAGTTGAAAGAGGCGGCAGCTTCATCGCCCCACGACAACATCATTCCCATTCAGGCAGATGTTACCTCCAAGGATGACCTTGAACGTGCGGTGTCGCAAGTCACCACCGAGGTGGGCTACATCAACCTCCTCATCTGCAATTCTGGCATCACTGGACCAGGCTTCATTACGATGCGTCCAGATGCCTCTCCAGCAGAGTTCAAGGATTACATCTGGCAAAACTGGACTCAAGAAGAGTTTTCCAAAACCTCGGAGGTCAACGTCACCGCTGTTTTGTTCACCGCTATCGCTTTCCTAGAGCTCCTCCACCAAGGTAATAAGAGAGGCCAGCCCGGAGATGCCAGTAGCCAAATTATCGTAACGGCCAGCGTTGCTTCCTACATGCGCCGTGCCTCACTGGGTTTTGCATACATGCTCAGCAAAGGTGCTGTGAACCACATGGCAAAGATCTTGAGTACTCAATTCGTACGCTACAACATCAGAGTCAATATTTTTAATCTTGGAACATTCCCCAGTAAGTCTCCCGCATATCGAACACCAGGGACTTCTCAAAAAGCTGAACTTTCATTTGCAGCCGATATGACGGAAAGCTTTATAGGCAAAGTGCCAGGTTTCTCTCCGGAAGGAATGCCGGGACGTCGTTTGGGCAACGCCACGGACCTGATTGGTGCCACGCTGTACCTGTCCTCTAAGGCAGGCTCTTACCTCAACGGCGTATCACTTGTAATTGATGGAGGCGTGTTGAGTGTTGTTCCATCAACATACTGATGATTCTGAGAGGACAACACACAACAAGGATTCAGGATAATTGCTGGGTCTTGGCAGGATTTTGCGTATGCTTGGCGGCGATTTGGGAGGTTAACGCAAGTAGCGCCAAAATAACCTGTTGCTTACCCTGTTACATGTATGTAGATCTGAGAAGGCATCGCCAGATTAGTGCTGTTGCTACACAACCTTACACCCCTTCCTAGATTTGTTTCCTGTATTCTCAAGATCTAACGAGTCATTTCTTGATATCGATTTGAGGATGAGGAAGCCTGGAGCCACATGAAGACTAACGATCCATCATTATATTCATGTCTTTTCGCAGGAACCATATCGCTCATGAACATTTTTCTATGTCACCCTCAATAACCTCTTCATTCTTAATACACAGTTGCTACGAGATGGTAGCGCAATAGCCTTGCCAGTGCGTAAAGATTGAGACTATGGAGTGTTGGATCCCACGAGGCCTCTCGAAAAAGTCACCGATCTCCCTCCCCCTTCCATAGCCGCATTATCAAGGTTAGCTGGCTATGGAAGAATAGATTCTTGATATCTTAGCCAGCTAGATCAAGTCACTGCTCGGCTTTGTTGGTGCTTTCAAACTTGACAACGAATCAATCCCAACAGGTAGCTTGCGCGAAGCCGCGCCCAATAAGACAGCTGCGATGTCTGCAGCTACGTAAGTCTCTCTCAGCTTTTCAAGGATCTGTGAGCATTCTTGGAAGCTGTCCCTGGCGTAATCGTAGAACATCGTTGCCGGCCTCTCCATTTCAAATATATGAGTGGCCATGAGAAGTGTGACGACAGTCACACCGGTGAGAGGAAGGTATCCATCCAAGTCCATCTGATGCAGCTCGGTTACTAAGTGAGTGGCGCCCACGGTGGCCTCTCTCACCCTTCGCCTGGAGAACTCCAGTCCCGGCAAGCATGCGTTTGATGCGCAGGCTTGGGCGACCGATAGCAGCTGAGGCCGGTGTAGGGTCATTACTGTGGTATAGAAGAGCAAGTGCAGCATTGTACGGTGAAGTGCAACGATTTTCCATCCCTGCTCGCTATCGAGCTCTGTCATGGGTCGATCTCTGCAACTCGGCGTGAGTGAATTTGCCCAGTCCAGAAGCTGGTCGTCAAGCAGGACCACACTGTGAGGGTTATCGACCATCTTTTTAGGTAGAAGTTTTAGACTGTGGTGAACCGTATCTTCCCATTGCTTGTTGTCGCCCAGATTAACAAAATATCTTCTTGCTAGCACATGATCGATGATTATACACAACTGTACCATATGGATACACAAAGACGCCAATTGTTTTTGCATAAAGACGTCCTGGAGTAAAATGCTAGGATCAATACCTACCAGCTCTTCCCCAAGTGGGGGCTTAGAATCAAAGTCAGACTCTTGTAACATTGGCACCTGGAGCCCTTCGACCTCAATGCGGGCAGGCTGCCGTGTTCCTAGGGCAATCAGATGGTCGCGCGTGAAGCAACACCACCAGATGCGTTTCCGTAGGCTTCGCATGCGGTGTGGGAGATCCATACTCATGGGGTCCTTATGAAGATCAATAGACTTGGCTTGGGCAATGGCGATTCCAAGCCAGTGCCACATGTCTTTCATTCCGTCATCTGTTTCTCCCTGCCATGTCATGAGTAGCAGGCCCTGCACAAGGGTGAGGCTGTCCGACTCATAGTCAAACTCATATATCAACTTGAAAGCGGAAGATGTTAGAGCAACCTTCGGGGAATGTACTACGGGATAGCCGGACTTACGCGAGTTCGATTGAAGAGGACTTTCCTCGCCTGCTTCCTCGACGCGAATCCAGCACAGTGTAAGACGTCAACATCAACAAATGCTGCGGCACTGAACAAGACAGCATGGTAAAGGAATAAGCTAACTTGGCTCGAGCGGCCATGACGGGAGTTTACCGTCTTTAAGAAGTCATACAGATCCAACAGCGGCATATAAGGATAGACATACTCGACGAATGCCTTCACAAGAGCGCTCTGTAGGGAGGCATCAGGCACAGTCAAAGCCCCCTTCAGGGAGAGGTAGGCAATGTCCTCTTTCTCAAAGCCAGCAGGTATCGGTTTTAAGAAAGGAGGAAGTCGAAAGTCACTTTCCACGCCTTGTTGGGGCGAACAGGCACGCCCAAGTAGTGAATCCATGTCTTCACCAGCCAATTGCTTGTCAACAAGGTAGCTTGGAAGGCATAGAGAACCTTCGTAATCATTGGAGGGGCAGAATAAAGGTACAGTCTCTTGATTATCACTGCTGCGTGAAAGGACTGCTGTCGGATCTGTCACAATAATTGTTACTCGTACAGATCTAAGCGTCCGATGCCCGAGAGGGCCTTCGCAGCTGACAACTCACCTGAAATCATATGATCATGGTTTAGACGCCGTATGCGTCGTATATGAGGCTTCTTTGCCACCGGGTTCGACGCAATGGTATTTTCCTCAGCCATATAACTTATATCGATGGTCGAATGCTGCAGCGTTTCTATATTAAAACCAACGGGGCTGGCGGGTTGGGATATTTGGGTTTTCTCTAGCAGCTCGATACGTCTGGGCTTCGCATTTTTCATATCAGTATCCCTGAGGGACATGTTGATCGAGCTGTCTTGTCTGAAATCGTTCACTTTAGCTCTGTGCCCCTACTTAATTGTAGTAGGTAGGGAGATAGGAATGGGTTTTGGCGGAGGACGTAAATTGCTCTAAGAGTACAGTCCAATACCCAACACCCGGCTGACAAAATGAAGGGTGAAAGGATGCCGAAGGGGAGACGGAAAGACACTGACCTCAAACGACGGCGACTTTGAAATTTACAAGTAATGTGATCCAACTTGCAATTGGAACACGGCAGACCTTCTAATACAACACAGCGAACCTTTCGCGTCCGGCAGTGAAGGCAAGCGAGAGTGGTCTGACGTCTATGGCCCTTTGCCTTTCGCACGAACCCCTCTACGTTGACAGCAGGTTGCTCGGTCATGTCGAAGATGACCATAGATTGTGTGGTTAGTGGGGGTTCTGTGTTTTCCTATGCTGTGTTGACTTGGTGGTCGTTGAAGCTACGAACTAAGAATGACAATACGAGATCAGACTATTATAAGCAGCGAGCTCCGGTGGCATTCTCCTATATGGCATTAACCGGCAAACAATGTTCAGCCGCGATCCTTGTTGAGCACCAAAGTCTGGACCCTGTTAAGCCAGAGAGCTAGAAAATGGTAGCTGTGCCCTGGGTAAGATTGCTGATTCTTTGGAGAAGCGTTGAGACCTCATCAATTACTACAAACTCCGTCGGAGTTTTGTTCAGGATGGTGCATGGCGAGCTTGCGGGGAAACCACGCTAATAAATTAACTTTAACGAAATTTCCACCAGGGATTAGTACCCCTGCCCGCTTTAGCCGAGGAGCTGTTTTCTTATAAATCCGTCCTTGTATTGTTGCCTTACGTGTCCCGGCCAACGCCTCGGCTCAACGACAGCTTGGCACCCAGGCCTCCCTGGCTGGTTTTACAGTATACCCCCTGTATTTTTGTTGGCGTGGTACATATTTGCAGAGGTCTATTATAGATATAACAAGACTTTTTATTATATAGTTACTTAAAATTAGTAAGATTAACCAGATAGTACCTTTGAAGTTAAAATTTTCTTTATCATCCTTCATCATTTTAATAGCTATTAAAGAGAAGAATGGATATACCCTAGCTACTAAAAGTGGGCCAATACCAAATTAACAGTCATTCAAGGGGTAACTTGTATGATGCAATGGCTGTTAATTGTTCTACAGATTTACCTGGTTCTCGCTATACTCATCTGTACTAAGCGAACTTGGTAAGGAACACAGACGCATCGTTACAGGGTAAGAAGTCATCTCCACTGGAATTGGAAAGTTGCATTGGTACAACAGTCTTGGGGAAAGTAGATGTCCACCTACTACGTAGTAGATATATTGAAGACGCTGTTTACAAATCGTAATTCAAGGGTGCCATTTTAAGATTGAAATATTTATTGCTCGAATCCCAACAGTCCGACCCTGACTTCCTCATGTAAGTATTATAGGTGCTTGTTCAAGAATGCAATCTGTGCGGCAATATTGTCCTCAAAAACTTGATCCCGATAAACGTGAAAATGGCCACAGTCCATCTTGACCAACTCTTTTGGTTCACCAGCCTTAGCAAAGGTCTCTAGCTGAAGTTGAGGATCGATGACAGAATCCTGAAGACCGACGAGCATGAAGAGTGGCTTTGGTGAGACCTGAGAGATGAAGGCACTTGGCTCTGCTCGAATTGCATGGAAGAAGCTTTGGACAGTAACTTTGTTCTCCTTCACGTACCCCTTCTCCTTGACGATTTGGTGATGGCGCCAGGCTTCCTCTGTTCCCATGACAGCTCCGTTCCCTGGTGTCCGTGCCTCCTCCAAGGTTTCCGCGAATATTGGAATGTATGTCGGCTCAGAGAAAGATGTGGCGCCACGGTCGTCATAAATCTTGGCGAGAAGAGCGTTCGGCATAGCCTCCCTTGTCGCCCTTCCTGAGACAAAGGGTACTTGCGTGACCACCACTTTGATGCGTGGGTCGACTGCGCCAACGATCACGGCGATTCCTCCGGAGTAGCTAGAACCCCAAATAGCGATGCGATCCGGATCAATATCTGGGCGTCCTGACACGTAGTGAATCACGTCGTGGGTATCTTGGGTCTGCTCATACTGGTTTGTATGATGCCGGGGTAAACCATCGCTTAATCCCCAGTTCCTGTGATCATACAGGAGCACTGCGAAGCCTGCTTTCTGGAATCTTTCGGCAAACGTAGCGAGAAAGACTTCAATGGTACCAGAGAACTATGTCATCACATAGTTAGAGTTGAATGTCAAGTAGCAAATATCACACGGTAGTAATCGTACCCCTGGAGACATGATCACTACTGGAGCCTTGGCCCCAGCAGGAAAGAACCAGCCCCGAAGGATGGTTTGATCATGAGTTTTAATTTCGATGTCTTCGCGCATGACGCTAGTGGTTATGTTTTATGGATGGTTATTTGAGATGGCGGGCTTTGAGTAGATTATCCTTTATGATATATCTCTACTGATGGAAACTTTGCTGATGCTATGAGCTAGGGTCATAGGGGTGAACAGAGTAGCCATCTGAACCTGTCACATGATGTTTGCACCGTCGTGCCACTGTAGGAGGAATCAGGTGTCAGGACAGGCAGACTATGCCCCCCTCACTTGGATGAGCCTTCGGTGTTGGATACGAAACGCACTTAATGTGGGGTATCCGAGGTTGTTTGAGGTTGGTTGGTAATCGGCCTACCGAGCGAGCGGGGGAAAAAAGATGGCTGCGACCAACAATGATACCGTAGTAAGTGATACGACTGCCAACCTCGACAAAACCCCGACGGAGTTCTCGTCGGTACCCCACGTTGATCGCACCGCACCAAGGGCATTGGCAACGGACAGACACAGCGTCACATCACATCATTCGGCAAGAGATTAGTGATCAGACCGAGGTGGGAACTGTATTCGTGATGTTACAGCTATTCGAAGCATTCTTCTCGAGACATAGATTGACCTAGCGTAAGCCAGTACTGACCACAGTCTTAACCTTCATCCAAATTTCACGGTTCTCAAATAACTTCGGGTTTTCTGCTTGTACACTTCTTTCGTATCAACGCATTGATATACTGTATACCAAAACACACTTCAACAATTCTAAGCAGGCATGGCCGAGCTACGTTCCGCTGTCTACGTTGCGCCCCCAACTCCTGCCATCAGACCACCACCAGGTCCACCTACTGGAGACTGGTCCCCTATCTCTTGTACCTTGATTTACTCGTCTGAGGAGGCCGTGCTTGTTGACACCCCTATCACAATCAAGCAGACCGAGGCCCTCATTGAATGGATACTGAAGATTGCGCCCAACCGCAAGTTGACATACATTTACATTACTCACGGTCATGGCGACCATTTCTTTGGAATTCCCCAGCTTTTGAAACGTTTCCCCGAGGCAAAGGCTGTTGCCACGGCTGCGACCGTCAAGCATATGGAACAGCAGATTACGGAACCTTACTTCAGTGAGATTTGGGGTTATCGATTTCCAGACCAGATTTACAAACCCTTCCAACTAGCCGAGCCTCTGCCTGCGGAGTCGGGCTCACGTTTCAAGCTACAAGAGCGCTGGGTCTTCCAGCCTATCGAGTGCGGTCATTCGGACACCCATGATTCCACTGTTCTCTGGGTGCCGGACCTCAAGCTTGCTGTTTGTGGCGATGTCGTTTACGGACAAGTACACCAGATGCTTTTTGAAGCCAACACAAGAGCCAAGCGCCAGGAGTGGATCCGAGCTGTTGAGAAGGTTGAGGCCTTGAATCCCTCCTACGTCGTTCCTGGCCATCGTCAGACTGAGGAGATCGACGGAGTCTGGCATTTGGCAGCGACCAAGAAGTACATAGAGGACTTTGGACGCGTGCTGGAGAGCAAGCCCAAGGATCACCACGAGGTTATTGCAGCCATGTTGAAGTTATACCCGGATCGGTATAACCCGAACGCCCTCAACTTGGGTGCATATGGTGCGTTCCTGGTACCGGAGTCAGCACGTATTTGACGTGGAGAACTATGAGTCACAATTGACGATAGATTTTGACTGTGCGTTGAAGCTCTTGGTTTCTAACTGAATGACTGAAGTTAGTCTGTTTTATACCTCCTTGGATCGGATTGTAATCGTCAGCTATTACGAAGTTTTCTTCACGATCTGTTTCATCCAAATTTTGATCCTTCTTGGCCATACAGCCTGTGTGTCAGAGCGGCCTTAGTGAGACGATGTGACAGGTCGCAATGCCGCATTATATGATTTCTATAGCTGAAAGTTGAAACCTGATATATTCTAATAGTATTCAATTGATGTATCAGCTTTAAAATCAATTTTTACTGACTTTTGAGAATGTCGACCTGAATCTGTTGGGGGGCAATGGATACAGGTCCCTGTTTTCATTAGCGCCTTTTTATTTTGTATGTGTTTTCCATTGGGTTCATACCTGTATCTGCTGGCAGCGAGATCCTTCCACGGGGACTTTGCCGCATATCACGAGAGATTCAACGACGGCGATGCACGACTGGTCTGTCCGTGCAACCGACGCAAAGCACCGGATCATATCTTCTACTGCAGAAAGGTACCGCCGCGTCATCGCATGCGGCTGACCCCCTCATCCAATGCAGCAGTCAACCTCACAATAGGAAAAGCCTTCACCAAATT
>JACYFE010002636.1:0-23789 GCA_014764975.2 Fusarium sp. DS 682 | reverse complement strand
GACGTTATCTTCAGGCTTGTCCTGGCTATTATTTGCCCCCCATTAAGAAAGTTTTTATCAGAGAACGGTATGAACTGAATCTGTATGACTCTAGAGTTTATTAATTGAAGTTTATTGATCATCTCCTTTGCCAGTGGGCCTTTTGGCTGCAGCAGATGATTGTCATTAACATTGAGGAGCGCCGTAAGGACCATTGGCAGATGTTTACTCATCACATTGTCACCACCGCTCTTATCTTTGCCTGCTACGCTTACCACCACACTCGTGTCGGCAACTTCATCCTGGTTATCATGGATGTTGTTGATCTGTTCCTCCCTGTAAGTTGCCTTGGTTCACTTCATCAGTTGCCCCGCTAATTTCATTCAGCTTGCCAAATGCCTCAAGTATTGCGGCTTCAACAAACTCTGTGATGTCATGTTTGGTCTCTTCGTTGTTTCATGGTTCTTTGCCCGCCATGTCTTGTACATCACGGTCTGCTGGTCAATCTACGCCGATACTCCCCGGATTATGCCAACTGGTTGCTTCAAGGGAAATAACGAGAACATGGTCGGTCCCATCGATCCTCCAGCTGGCTGGAAATATCTAGTTGACCCTTTCATCAACCCCGAAGGCCTTGTCTGTTATAACGAGACCATCAAGTGGAGTTTCCTTGCTCCCCTCCTCTTCCTGCAGGCCATCACTATCGGCTGGTTTACCATGATCGTTCGCGTCATTATCAAAGTCCTCAAGGGAGGTGATGCTGAGGACGTCCGAAGCGACGATGAGGGAGGCGAAGAGGAGGAGGAAGAGGAGTTTGTTTACGAGGAAGCCCAGCCTCTGGAGGAGGAAGTTGGTGTCGAAGAACTCGACCTCCGCAACTGGGAGCGCCGATCGGGCGTTAAGAAACAGGCCAGCAGTTCAGGAGTCAGCCTTCCCGGCCACAGCGATCGAAAGGAGTTGCTGGGCCGTATTGGCTGCGAGAAGCAGGTCGACTAGACGAAACTATGGGTTGGGAGTTTAACGGCATTTCCTCGTTCCACATCCGAGTGATGCTCACATTTTTGAACCTTTTTTTTTCTTCCACTTTATGTTTGGGCTTACACTAGGAGGGGGATATCTTGCCCTCTATCTTGATCACAACGATTTGGTAGATGGGAGCTAACGAAAATCAATTGAGGCCAGGAACCTCGTCAGGGTCTGCATTGGAGAGCTCCGCTAAGGAATAGACGGCCGCCATTAGAGATGACGATTGCTTCTTGCAACGAAGACAGAAAAAAAAAGTGCTTTTTGACGATTTCTAAGGGCTTTGGATGAGAACCCTTGATCATCTGTCTGCTTGGCTTTGTAAGGGAAGAAAGATAGCCCATTTGCGAATGATACCTCGGTTATAACTGTCAATGCGATGAATTTACTTTAACTGAGTCCCTATCACTGTGCCTTAGGCCCCTCGTCTCCGAGTATTTCCTTCGCGTACTCCTTTAACTTGTACTTCTGCACTTTGCCACTTGGTGTCTTGGGGTACTCATCAATCCAGAAAACGTACTTGGGTACGAGATGCTTGGACAGTTTTGTCGCAACCCATTGTCTTAGCCCGTCTCTTGACAAAGTCCCCTGCTCTTCAGCGTTTGCTTTGTCGATGGGCGCCTCCTCTACGTCTTTCATGTGATCCAAGGGTGTCCATCCGCGCGCCGGGATGACGAACGCAGCAACTGCTTCGCCATATCGTTCATCGGGTACTCCCACGACACTAGCTTCTCTTACGCCTTCATGAGTAAGAAGACAGTCCTCTACTTCTAATGGATGGATGTTCTCTCCGCCACGGATGATAAGGTCTTTAATTCGCCCTGTGATCTGTACGTAGCCTTGCTCATCCATCTCAGCTTCGTCACCAGAGTACATCCATACCGTTCCATCCTCTGGATCCGGCTTACGGACTTCAGCCGTTCGTGCCTCATCTCCGTGGTAGCCCTCCATCACAAGATAGCCTGCTGCGGCTAGCTCACCCCTCTCTCCAATGGGCAGAATCTTGTTGTGATCAAGAGGATCGACAATCTTGATACCTGTGTGAGGCATGGCCCGGCCAATGGATGAAGTTCGTTTTTCGAAAGGATCTGAAGGGCTGGTCATGCAGCTCACGGGCGCAGTCTCGGTCTGTCCATAGCAAATCACTAGGTCCTCAAGACCAAGACGCTCGTATAAAGTGTTCATAAGAGAGGGTGGGACGCTACTGCCAGCAGCAATGCCCTTGCGTAGGTGACGAGGGGGTTGTGAGACAACATTGCCTCGATCTAGGGCCTCGAGAACAGCAACGAACATGGTGTTCACGCCATAAAGACCCGTGGCTTCATGATCAACACACATACGAAGAGTAGCCTCAGGATCAAAAGCAGGACTGGGAAAGAGAATACCGGCGCCTGTGGTAGCCGTAGCCATGTATCCCAACACGCAGCCAAAGCAGTGAAATAACGGAGGAGGCACCACGATACGATCATCGGCGTGAAGACCCATTCGATGGGCAATCAAAGCACCGTTGTTGAGAATTGAGCGGTGTGAGAGCATAGCTGCTTTGGGGAGCGAGGTAGTACCCGATGTGAATTGGATGTTGATAACATCGCTCGGTTTCAGGGCAGAATCCGGCTTTACTGCATTAACTGAGCCGTCAACTAGAGATTGATAGGGGGTGAAAGCCCGGCATGATTTGAGGTCGAATTTGATATCCGGATGGCTTGCCAGGTTGTCGAGAACCACGACGTTACGCAAAGAGGGGACCGTTTCGCTTTGGATCTTGGACGCGGATACATCTCCCACAATGCTCTGAAGCAAGTGCTGATTGCTTCGACCTCTTCCAGGTTTATAGGCCAGATCTGTCACAGCGCCGATGATGAGAGTTTCGACGGAGAGATGCTTCAGAGCTGCTGCCACTTGCTGCTCATTGAAGCCCGGGTTTAGTGGTACGAGAATGGCTCCGAGCTTAAAACATGCATATGTTAAAGCTGCGAATTCAGGTCCGTTGCCGAGAGATACAGCCACACAGTCTCCCTTCCGTACGCCGAGTGAGGAGAGAGAATGGGCGAGGCCGTTTGATAACGAATCAAGGGCGTAATATGTTAATGTTGACTCATGAGAGTGTAGGCCTGGAGAGCGAGCGATGACAGCTTCGCGATCTCCATAGGCTGAAACAACTGATGCAAAATGTTCTGGGATTGTGCCGTTATATAGAGGAGGCTATAGTATGTTAGCTATACACTCTGAGGCAAGAGTCTTAAGTGAGGTCATACCTCTTTGGGGCCCCATCGAATGCTTAAATTAGATGTTGCGAGTGTTCTCAATTGAAGTGTTCTGAGAGTTGATTTTGAGGATAGATGTGTTCTTCTCAAGCTCTGACGTATCACGGTCTGCATTGTGAAAGCTGTGATAACTCGTTTGCTGTAGATGTGGAGTTTAGATGATCTTTGTAGAACAAGGAGAGGGGGGTTATCCGTTTAATGTACAACTGCAAGCCAAGAGAATTGTGTTACCGGCTCTGAGCCCGACTTATTGTGAGAGCTTCAGCCTTAGAAACCTAGCCATGCAACTTAGGTGCATGATCCTCGGCTATCATCGCCAGGACCTCCCTCTTCCCACTTCCCACCGTCTTTGATCCTCCCCTGTTTTTGCTCCCTCCAGTTCCATCAGCTCTCCACATTCAATCACTACTGCCAACGGCAGCGGGACTGGGAGTCCGAACCCCTCAGCGGCTCAGTCTGATGAACCAATCACATACCGCTATTTTTACTGAAACCTGGGGAAATGCGGGGGCGGTAAGGATGCCGTCCCTTTTCCCTTCCATAGCAACACCTCATCAATTCAGCTTCTAGACCACGGAAACAACGGCTATATTTGAGCCGAGAACCTAAATGGTTAATCGGTATCCATATTCTCACCATTCCTTGTTGGCTCCTAACAGTAGAGCAACCTAGAAATATCTGGTCCGAACCCCGTTGTTGAGAGTCAGTACCTTGAATTTCACATGCCACCATAAACAAACCCAATACTTTTGCAGATCTGCCTCTTTTAATATTGGGTGAGATTTCATAGTTTATGCTTGTTCGCTTCATCCTTCAATCGACAATCCTGAGAAACTCCTTTCTCCTTCAAAGTCCACGAGGCATATGGTTGCCTACAAGCGGGCGACGATACAATAAAACAAGAGCAGGCCAAAATAAATCTATCCCAAAAAGCAACAAATGACTTTCACACAAAGTAGAGTCTAGTACCGTTCCCCTCAAACTTTTTATATCTTTTCCATCGCAATGCAACTGCCAGAGTTCGATTAGGCCTCTAGCTTGAACAACAGCTAATGCGGAGACCAGCCCAGAAATAGACACCAAAACTGTCATTAGAAAAGAGTAAAGAGTAGCAGCTGAAATATACAGGTTCGAGAAGTAAATCTTCATGGTCGTTGCTAAACATTAGGTATCGTGGTTGTGGTTGTGGTTTTGCTTCGAAATATAATGTTATTGCAAGGGTGCTTGGGGGGCCTGCTGTCCCTCTTGTTGCTGCTCGCCCATATGACGCTCGCTCTCAGGTTTCCATGTTCCTATTTTCTATCAGTAACTGTTGACCGTTACTAGCGGAGAGATTCTTTACCTTCGAAATCGTGCTTAACAAAAGCCATTGGGTCATCAGGCTCCTTAGCACCCATCTGTCCCACTCCAGGTGAGAAGCTTGTAATGGGCAACACAACCACATCCCCCACCCGCTTACTCGTCTCCATGCCAGTAAAGTTTTTGTAATCAATCGTGCCCTTGCTCTGTGACATGTCGAAGTACCTCGCATCATTGAAGTATTCCATGATAACATCTGTCCATACAGCAGGGCCAGTGAATTCAACAACGTTTCGGTCGATGAACTTTTCTAGCTTGCCTTGACTCTTCAGTTCTAATGTCTTCTTGGTAATGCGCGTGATAATATCGCGAAGCACAGGGTGACCAGGCTTGGCCTGTATTGTCCACTGGCAGAACTGGATACGACGACTATACCACTGAGCCCAGTCGGGACGATCAGGGTCTGCTTCAATGCCAATAACCAGACCGATAGTATCGCGAGGAATCTGTTCAGGCAACCATTTCACCGAACTTTGAATCGCATAAGTATCGATATCAGAGTAGATGCCGCCTCGAGCAAAGAGAATTAGATAACGGAAGAAGTCAGCCTTCAGAACGGGCATGGGCAGGCTTCGGTAGGCCTCAACAACTTCGGGGACGGTGGCGTAGAGTAAGCGAATCAGGTTGATAGCGACGTCGTCGGTGATGACTTCGTGAACAAAACCAGGATGTTCCTCTCTCCAAGAAGCATGGTGGTCCTTGAACTGGAAATCACCTTGATCAGGACTTTGCTTCCACGTTTGCCAAATGTAGGCTGGAAACTTGGTCGCAACATCATAAGGATAGGCATATTCGAGCTTCTCGGAAATCGACATGCCCGACATGTCAATGCGAGGCCGCGTGCGACGCTCCTTTACCTCCATCTCCTTTTGTTCTTCGGGTGGTGGTGACACGGCTTGGTTCGAAGCAGGGGCATCGTTCTTGCTTGTATCGGCGGTGGCAGTAGCATCCTTGGCAGCTGGGACCACAGGTGTCGTTGTGTGAGACCGTGTAAGGAGGAAGAAGACCGTGAGAATGAAAACCGCTGCCACGATGGCGCGGCGAGAGTTGAGCATGGCGACGACAGTTGCGAGGCGGCTGTGGTATAGAAACGCCAGGTATGTACGAAGTCGCAGTCTTTTTTGGAAATTCGTTGATAAGGAGCGATGCCCAGGATAAGGGACAGGGGTAAGAAGCAAAAAAGTCAAGAAACGAGAGGACTGTGCTATAACAGCATAGGAAAGCGAGCGAAGTCTGGCAAGAGCCGCTGTCAAGAAGGGAACAATGGGAGCAGCTGAATGCGACAAAAGGAGAAGAAGAAGAAAATGCGTGTCGATCAAATAGCTTTATCGCAGTGGACAACAGTCAATTTGAGGCGAGCGAGGGATGAATCTCCAAAGCCAGGGGCCCGCAGTTGGAGACGGTGGAGCTGACACCTAACCTAACTAACAATCACACCGGATAAGTTAAGAACTGGATGGACCCTGGACAAATTGAGGTCGTGGCGCAATCCAATTATTTCGGTGTGCTACAGTAGCTGCGCAGTAAGCTCACCAACGGCGCGGTCGCAAAGCGGAGCTGCTGATATTCTGAGAGTAGATTCGGCCAATAAGCAGAGAGGTGAAGATGAATTGAAGGTGAAAGAGTGAAAGAGGCACCAGCCTTTATCTGGTCATGGATTCGTATCAGGAAGTTTAGGCTCGATATAGTAGGTAAGGTATTAAGGAGAATGGAAATAGAGGTGCAAAATGGATTTGTTTGAAGAGGGTTTGAAGAGAAGATAATATGTGAGAGATGGAGGGAAAGCTCAGCCTCCACTCGTCGTCAATTACGTGGAACGTGGAGAGATCCTTACTGGATACCCAAACTTTTGCGGCGGAAGAAGGCACGGAGTACGCGGCTATCGTTTCTCACGTTTTCAGTTTTCCTTCCACATGGGTTCCAGGAGCTAAGATGGGACGAGGAAGGTGCCCTGGATGACGGCAAGCACAGCTAGTGCAGTGCAAGCCTAGAGGTTACGATTGATGGAAGTGACACTAATGGCCCGCTTTCGTGCGCTGGATTGACAGGTCTCCTTGAAAACAAGTTACCCCTGAAACTTGATGATACAGTGATCAGTAAGTTGCCATGGTGGATGAATCTGTAAGGAGTGAGCATCTGGAAGAAGCCGTTTCTTACGACAGGACAACGCTGTAACATGCGCAGCCACAGGGGCTAACGTGCAGTAGCGAGTAAGACTCCCGACGCCTCTGGACTAGTACGGATTTAATAGAAAAAATGATATAGCAACGAGGCTATCGCCAAGAAAATAGAGTCAAACAAAAACGACTCTAACAGAGTCTATCCTTGTTTGTCGAGTCAAACAGATTTACCCTCAAAACAACTTGACACGGCAATGTGTGCGCCAACTCATTTGATCCAATTGAGATCTACGCTGATCTCGATCCAGATATGCTGTTACCTGGACGGTTCGCTGATGGTACAACGTGCAACAATGGTGCAATAACCTCACTTGCCAGACCCAGCTAGACTGCCCAGACAGAAGATCAAACCCTTCAGGAGTGCGGCCGGTTGTTTGCCGGACTGTGCAAATATCCTGGATCGCAATTCGTCTCACCAAGTTACGCATGTCGTTGATCGCAAATACAGTGCCACTTTCAAATAAGGTTGCAGAACAAGCCTTTTCTAGCGTTGCGTTGGAAATTTCGAAACAGGCGAGAGAGCAGGGGTGGTCCGCGGAGCATCTTTGTTACAGCATCTCAATCGCTGCTTCGAAACCTGTTACAATGGAGCCTGCTTGCGTGTCAACGATCAAAGGACCATGATCATCGTGAAAAGAGCGGAGACTGTTGTTAAGGGGTCCCGACAACCCCTGAAGAACGGAAAAATGAACGCTCATGAGCGAACCAGGAAATATTTGGCTTTCGACATGGGTATACAATGGGATTTGGCGACAGTCCTGAATCTTGTGTAGCAGTCAAATCTGGGTGCACCTCGCGATGCAGTTTGTGTTTCGCATAGGTGAGCAAACATCTGACAAGTTCTCATCTGGGTCGCAAGTGCCGAGCTCCTCTTTTCATCCCTTGCAGGAGACTCGGCACACGGCAGCAAAGGTGGTATTCTGCTGATATGTCGAAGAAGAATAGTTTGGGGCATCCTGCGCTTTGTTTGTTGTTTGCAGTGGTGGTAGACGGACGGGAGGCGAGGTTGAAATACGGACTGGAATGATATACTAGAAAAGCCAAGCTCGAGCCCGTTACTTAATGCCGGCAAGCCGTAGGCAAGCGTTATATTATCACTGAATAAGACTTCATCTTCATAACGAGACATTGCATTACTGGGACCGATGATTACAATGACATCGGTCTTGCTGGTAAACTTGGCCTCCCATTGTTGCTAAGCAGATCGATCATCTTGTGATCTATGTAAACGACCTCTGCTGACTATGGGCCAGCTGGGACTTACTACGAATTATAATTACATATCCATAGTGCTCATAGGATCTATAGAATAGCGTCAGCCAAAATCCGGGTCCCATCTCAATTTAAACACCGACGCTTGCTGACGAAGCACTAAAGCCACTGCTGCTTGTTCATCAACTCCATGGACAATGGACGCACGCAAAAACAATTCCGGACCTCAATAATTCTTGTTTGATCAGCTTTCAAAAAAAAAAAAAAAAGCCGGTCCTAAACCCGGAATTAGATTGTTATCCACGGCGAACAATTTACGAATCCGAAAATTCGGTAACAAAGTTGCCGAGGCGGTAGGTTCGGAATTAAATCATGTCTTGACAAGTCTAGTATACGCCTATCGGATAAAATGACATAGGGCGCGCGCGGTAATGACGCCCAAGACTAGCTGTCTTGATGCTCTACACCTCGGGCAGCTTACTCCAAGTCAGCGGCCTATATGTACGTTTTGTTAAATCCGTATGTTGAAGATATCTGATGAATCGCAGCATGAACTTTGGTATTTGGTGGTTTCAAAATCTCAATTCTAATATGATTTCAACCAGCCTATCATATCGCTCACATCCCGTTTCCCTTCCCGTCTGCAACTCGACGTAGGCTAGCCCTCCATGAAGGATTGGATGTCACCCTTACTGGGGGGAGGCTTTTTCTTGGCACAGAGTAAACTTGAATACCCCAGATATGAGAGGTCGAATACAACCCCCCGCCCCCATTTTTGAAGAGTATGTTGTGCGACGCAGAGCTCGAGAAGCTCTGATCTGCATAATATGTATGTTGACAGCGTGCAGAGATGCGTTATCAAGTGCTACCGCATGTAAAGTGGTGGAGGGACGTTGTGTTGTACACCACGAGCAAGATATTCATAGAAACAAAACAAAGCAAACCGACGCCGTCGGAATTGGGCATGCAAGCACGATCCTCATGATGACGGATCATACAGCCCTAGCAGCATCATGATTTGATTCCTTTTTGGGTAATGTTGATGGACTTAAGGAGCTTTCAATTTGTCAGCTCCAGCATCTCTAAGCTCCGGGCTCTGATACAGCGGGTCTCTCTATTTGTCCGTCAGCCGCCACATCAAATGAATTCTGATAAACAATCCATATTAGCAACAGCTTCCAAGAGACAACAATCTTGGCTGACTCTCTCATAGTTTATTAATTAATTATCGTCGCTCGCTTGCCACACCCCGGCCTCTCGGTTATTATGGCCAGCCCGAGGATGCCGAATTGGAAAGCCCCGCTCTTCGGCGGACTTTACACGGCTTAAGTCCCAGGGTCTACATAACCAACAGTCTCTGTTCGGCTTGTGTAGGCACTATTTGTAAAGCTTTCACGGCTGTGGAGGGAGTAGACTCTGGTTGGAATAGGAAATGTTTTAAACGCAGATTAACTGGCGATGTCGAGATCTGGGGTACCATATGGGTGCATGTACTGTACCTTGAGTAATAGTTAGTGCACTAACGGCAAAACGAGAACCTTCCGCCTTGTCGGGTCTAATTCTTAACAAGGTCTCCACCCGGATCGTCGATTAACCCACCTATTTATGTCTTGGTCCGGGGCGCGCCCTCTAAAGCCGCGGATATAGTGGTCCAATTTGCTCTGTAATTGTACCCTGGACAGGTCAGCCACACCTGGAGGAGTTCTGCTTAGTAGTGAGTTGGGACTTTGGCATTGGATCTCCCGCAAACTACAACCACTGGACTCAGGGCCTAAAGATTTGCAAGCATGACAAAACAGGCGACAGCCACGCCCTTGTTGTATTTGGTTGTACTGTGGTTGTAGCTGAGGTGTAGTGCAGTATAGGGCGTACTGTACCTACCTATTGACCACACCCCCAGTTTGAATTGGATCCCTTTACGGCATGCCATGGGTTGAATAATGGATGGATGGATCTTGTTATCCGTTGTTGACCTCCATGTTTAAATACCCTTGGCTTATCCTTTCCAGTTTTACCATGACCTTCTCGTATATTTACTGTGTTATCATTCCATCTGAGTCTATTTGCTTCATTTATCTCTCACGAACACGTTTGACCAATATTCGTCACAATTAAAGCTCGACCATCATTATTAAACTTCGCCTTCGGGGTTCGGGGATTGCGACACTTGCTGCATCCACAAACCGCTTACACAAGCCAAGCCAAGCCGACGGGACCATATATTAGTCGCCGCCTTCCGCCATCATTCGGAGTCGATATCCGCAAGCAATAACGTTATATAAACCAACTCAATCGTCCTTTCAACTATAGAAGCTTCAAACGTTCCAATTATTCGACGATAATACTCAGATGATATCGTGAGCTCACAGACCCATACCCGATCTCTCATATTACGACATTAGACAGCCATAAGGCGTCTCATACAAAACTCGCTTCAACTTCAACATACAACAAAAAATAAATCATGGCAACCGAAACCGATACTCTCTCCTTTTCGCTACCTACGAGCACTGCGCCTACCGATGTTTCTGAATCTACATGCATGCCTCACTCGACTCCCTTTTATCAACCCTCCGAATCTCCACCACAGAATAAGCCGGCCGAGTGGGATACAAGAATACCACCACTGCAACCTACCGCACAATCACAACAATCTGAATCAGGAAGTGGATGTTTCAACGATGGAGGGCTTTTATACAGAGTTCAAGCTGAGCGCGAATGTAGAGAGGGACCTGGCAAGTAAGTCGGAGGGAATATTATTAATTGCTGGATTTAATGTTGGACGTTTAGTTGCTGACTATACTTTGGTGTTTAGAACCGTTGAAGAGGCTTGTCAACGCTCTCTAAACCACTTTCCCTGCCCTGGGCTTGCCTTTCCGATGCCAGCTCTCGATTTTGATTTTCGAATCGCCGTTCGTCTAAATCAAGAGCCGGTCAATGTTGATTCTGGCAACACCAAGGAGATTACCACCGTGGCAGCCGGAGTATGGTCCGGATCTTTTGGCCACGGCCGCGTCATTGTGCGTTTTCCTTTTTTTTCACACCTCCAAACCCTTCTAGATCCTACGCTTTTTTCCAGTTCGTGGCTGACTGAGGAGGATTTTATGTGTGCTGTATAGGCAGGCGGATATGATCTTGGCCAGGCACGCGGTTTTAGGCCCATGAGGCTTGTTGAGGGCGCCTTTGTCGTCCAAACGAGTGATGAACAGCCCGCACTGTAAGTTTTTCTCACTTCCTATAAGTGGCTATATTTGGATTTAACTAACTGGCCAGACTTGAAATGCGCACACGGGGTTCTCTCTCAGGACCTGCGGATGTCCTCGACACTCTATTAAGTCCTCGGACCCCCAAGGACATTGATCCACGACGCTATGGATTCCGCATGTTCGCGACGTTCAAGACATCCGACAAGCGATACGCCGAGATTGTCAACTGTGGATTGTGGGTGGCCAGTGGTGCCTGGCGTGGCGAGCACTTGGTTATTGAGTAAGTCCCTTTGAGTCGCAGTCCCCATCTTACAAGGGCGTGCCTAATCACGAGACGCAGTGCCTACCGTGTTACATAAAATCTCCATCACAAGCAAGCGAAAGATCCGAATGACTTGACAGAAACGACATTTTAGCATTGCATAAGGGATCTTGACTGGATAGCGGATCCCTCGGCGCACCACAGGAGTTGGGTTTTTCATAGCCGCGTTGAATTTTAACCGGTTAGCAAATAGGAGGGAATGGACGGATGATGACGATGCATTGAGCGGCGTAGATATGTTGAGACTTTCCCATCTCTTCCTTAATTCTCATTTGGGTAGTGATGTACTGAATGCCCTGCCTACTCAAAAACCTTATAACGTTATTTAACGCCGAGCTGACATTCCATCTCAATCTTGATGTATGTAATTCCATGACCAGGTAACATCTTGTATCAACGTCGGACTCCTGCTCGGACCATGATACACCGATGGTGTCATGAGAATGGATTTCGGAGATAATGATTTTCCAAGTAAAGAACATTATCCCCCTCTTGGCGGTTATTTTGGGTTAATCCCTCCCTGTAGGTCACACCAAGATTCTATCTATCGCCCGTTAGGACTTTGCCCAAATGTCAGACGGCCTTTGATTTGGTTCTAGTTGATTGATTCATAATCACTGTGTCTCAAGCTGACCCAGTTCATCCGGATCGGCGGCCCCCAAGTCCTTAACTCCTTGCCCACCGAAGTCAACTCAGATCTCGATATTGTCAGTTTGACTTGTTTTGTGTGGCCGTGGTGCATGCCCGCGCATTCCGACTCGGACGCCGTGGACTTTGTTCTATGGGGAAAGTGTCAGCATAACACAATGCTATTCAAGGATTCGCCTGCATAGCTACTTACCTTGTAGATCTGATGTAACACGGTCTCCCTGCCGTGTCCCTGGATCCTTATCGCCGTGCCTGCGGAGCTATTTCACTTGAGCTTAATCCGAACTTCCAGGCAACTGAGCTTCCTCAGGCGACTCTGATCCTCCTCGTCCCCACTGGCTACCACATCATCTACGGCGCCGACGGTTCCTGTTGTGATCTCCACCTCGCAGTCTCCCTCTTGTTCAAACCAACTCGCGACCGCAAGGGTCTTCTCAATGGCTTTTCCCGTTCCCGTGAGTGTTACGACAGCACTGTCAACATCTCCACCACTAGTTCGCTGGAGCGCCTCGACACGCGAGTGTAAAGACGCGTATTTAGGTGCCGCACTGGTAGTCTTCAGCGAGGAGTCAAGCTGTTTACGAGCGCGTTTGACAACAGCCATGAATGGTGTTTTAGAAGACACGTAGATGATGCGAGATTTGGATGATGCCGGAGGCTGGCGCCTGGTTAAGGGGCGCTTCTCGACACGGGAGCCTGGAAATATTAGTCATTGGCCTGTGATCTTTTGAGAGAAACATACCTTCTGAGATGGCAGGGAGCTTATTCATGGTTCCATATACCTTTTTCGGGCCCCCTGGAGCCTTGGGAACCTCAGTTGAAGCCATGTTATAGTTTGCTTTTTGGATTAGGCTGCCTGATATGATCTGCAAATGTATCTTCAAAGAGCCCTTCAGATTTTTGAGCGCAGTGACTCGAATGAGCCCTGGTTCACGTAAATCTTGAGTTCTTCTTGTTGGTTCGAGTGGTTCTAACAAGTGTTCAAATTCGACCTGATGTGCTTAATAGCGTGAGTGAAAGTTGATGTGAAGAGAACCCGAAGGAAAGGAAGTCTCATAAAAGTAAAAAGTCCTTTCATATGCAGGCACCCCACTACCGCGACACTTTGCATGAGCAAAAGCGGCAGAAACTCACTTTAAACTAGATGCTTTATAAGGTGGTACGAGATTAAATTGACAGCTCCTTTTTAAGAGTCATCAATAAAATTCATGATAGCACGATAAATTCATCCAGCTTCCCAGGCCGAAATTGAGGTCAAACTGAGAGCGCCACAGATCTGTGGCGCAGCTGCCTGCACCCTTAGTGTCTTTAGCGCACACCAGCGGCCCGCTACAGACGTCACCTTCAAGCTTCTGGCTGAGCTCACCTAGACTCGGATCGCTTTTGGGCTACTCGTCCATCTCTAACTCGTTCCTAAGCACGATCATTTCACTATCGACATTTCCTCGTTGCCGCCATCTCCTCTCATGGCTGCCTATCTCTCTCCTCACGTAGTATCAACCAGCTAGGCGCCCATTCAAAATGTCCATTGCAATCTGGCCTCCCGTCTTGCCAGCCGAGCTCAGACTTAAAGCCTCCGAAACCCAGGTACTGCGCCCTCATGCGACTAAGCGAACCGAGAGAAACCAAGTCAAGACAACATGCTGATTTATTTTGACAAGGCGCGCGAACTCGATTGGATTGTCGAAGAGACTCTTGAAATCTGTCGCGATTTCAAACATGGCCTTGAGGACTGCTATGCGCTCCTTGCGCCTATTGATCCGGGCAGTACACTCGTCATGAGTACACCGCGCAACGAAAAAGTAAAAGGCACGCTCACACGCGTCGGTACTCGTATTGTCAAAGGCGTAAGGCTGCCTGTTAAGCTCATGCTCCCCCGCATGCAGCTCCAGCCTCGTTCTGCAAGCTGACGTCTTTCGATCGCAGACTATACATCTCCAGCTTCGAACGATACCTCCACAGACTTTGTCCTTATCACAATCCGATGCTATCCATATCCAGGGCCTCGATGCTCTGCACGGCTACCTAAATCAGTCTATCGATCTCCTTGCTATTACCCTCTCCAAACCGCAGGACGCCCGCTCCCTTGCCTTAACCCTCAGCATCCTTGCCGATTCCCTAACCGATTCGTTAGCGATACTCAAAGGACCTCCTTTAACAGACTCAGATCCCGCTTGGCAGATGTGCTCATGTCCACCAGATCAGTTTGTGCCTCCACTTGGGCCCAACCTCAGCTTTTATCTCGGTCTTCAAGAAAGCTGCATAATTCTGTGGCTGCGTGCTCTCGAACCTGTTCATGCGCATGTTCATTTTGGCACCAAGCTTGGTCTAGCCTTTGGAACTGTACGCCGTCTGGAGCATGACGAGATGGACACTGTTTTCCGGTATAACACACAGGGGTCCAACATTGGCGGCACCAAGCGGGGTAGCGCCCGCCATACCCCGGAGCCAGGATCGTCCGCTGCAGATGTGGATAGTAATAATATTCAGGAAGTATATGTCCGGGAAAAGGTACGCGTCGAAAGCGCAGATCCGAGTCTCATATCCATTCAGTCCAAGCTAAGCTACCTCAATCACATGCTTGGCCAAGCACGGAGAAACATTGCTGAGGTCCTAAGCGTGGACTCTTAGTAGTGAGGGGAAAGGCCATGTGAGCAGCTTTACATGTAAATTGATTGGATACCCTGGCGTTGTGATGAGAATGGATCTTATTGGGACTGCTTTTGCACCGTAAAGTTTGCTTGAATTATGGCTTCTTGCTTGCTAGAATCGATGTCACTGCATATCACAAATGCTGTTTTTCAGTTTCAGATGAATTTGTAGAAATTTAGATAATACATCTGAACATGCAATCCATAATCCACGCGTCATCGCTCCTCTGCTAAAACCGAAATGACTCTTAACATAAAACAAATGAACTATGCTGTAGAAACGTAAGGAAACAACCTCTAATCTCGTACATGAGGTATGTTTAACCTGGGATCTGATCAGGTGAGAGATTTTCGGCTAGGCATTTATCGAACGGGAGACCAAGGCATCGGGACGAGGATCCTTGACTTCATACTCTGGATTAGAGGCACAGTCTTGTGGACAGTGTCACTCCAGCCCTCGACCTGCCAGCTCTGTTCACGGCGGCCACGGCGCTCCTCGAGATTGGCAAACTGCCACAAATGGTGAACCGTGTTAAGGTCGCCAATCTGAACGAACCAAGCACCAACACCCTCCATAACCTCACGACGGGCCTTGAGACCTCGTCGCCAGTGTGTCTCCCACTCGAGCAGGTTGCCAGGGTGCAATGTGTATGAACGAAGCTCAAAGATACCGCCGAGCGATCGTGGAGGGGTTGTTGGCCAGAAAGAGAACTCTTGCATAAGAGAGATATTCTTGGAATTGATCAGACCCTTTAGCTTGTTGTCAAAGTCGGCAAATTCGGGGTGGTGGGTGATTGAGTATCGGGACTGGTGGTAACCCTCATATTTTTGATATTCCCAGATGTGAACTATTGTGATGGTTAGTGATCAGAAGACCATCAAAAACAAGTCACAACCTACCGAAAGTATCGCAGTCGCCAACTTCTGTCCTCCAGCTTCCAACCAGGTTCACCTTATTCTCGGGGGCGTTGGCCATCTTGGGGTACCATTTTCCGACGAGATCGACATACTCGTCAACCTTGTCAGGCTTGACTTCGTGGAGAACGATCGAATGGACGTACTTGCCACGGGCAAGAACTTGACTGAAGCTTGCTTCGAGCTGAGCATCGAGCTCACGACCTTCTTTAGTACCGTAAATGAGGTTCGTCAAAGGGCCCGCCTTACGGGCAGGCTCAGGCTCCTTGACCTCCTCAGAGCGTCCTACATGGTCATTCTGTGAGCCCTCGACCGACGTGTTGAAAGGAACGTTAGCAGGCTGCGGGTGAGAGGGCAACGAACTGGCTTCTCGCTTCTTTTGTGCCTCGACCAGGTGATCGCGGAATTCCTTCTGCTTCTGACTGAACTTATCGACCTCTGCGTGTGTAGGGTTGACATCTCCCAGCGAAGGCGTGCGACCGTTGAGGGCAGCAGTCGAACTCAGAGCTCGCACGCCAGCTCGAGGTGTGACGGCAGCGGCGCGTGCAAACTGGCGACTGAGCATTTTGGGGATGGTTGGAGCTTAGAGCTTGTATTGCGTTGAGGAATGGAGATGTAAAGTCTCGAGGTGGATGGGGCGCAATTCGTGTCTAATAAAGCTGACACTAGCGCGGCGGCGGGGAGATTGCGGGCGATCTTCCAGATGACAACAACTTTAAAACGTCAAACGTTGGAGTTGTGCGGTTGTAGATCTGGAGGGACCGAGACAGACAGGGGAGATGCTGAAAGGAGGAAATACACCGAGGAAACGGAAGCAGAAGGTCAGATGCGGCACAATTGGTGGCAATCAAAGGCTGGGAGGGCACAGCAGAAGCGGGAAAGCAGGCGTTTAAGCGTCAAGGTGGTATCAAAGCACCTTGGGTTGAGATTGCCCTGGCACTGGCAAACCTAAGGAGGAGGGCGAAGCGGGTGGACGATTGGACAGCTGAGAGTTGGAGGGACGGAACGGCTTTCGGTTACACGCCCAAGAATGTATAATTCACCCCGCACTTCTTGGGTGCGTTTTTGGTTGTATTCAACGACAAGTATGACGAGTACAGACTCTATGAGTCTTTGACAGAGAACAAGGACAAAATAGGCTGATTTGATTGTGGGAAACAGGAGTGATGAGATCAGAAGGTTTATAGTACGTACACTCCCTTCTTAAAGCTGGAGCTTGGGGAGCTCTCGAATGATGTCACCCCAGCTTAGGCGTCACGTGCAAAAGCTTAGCGCGCCAAAGAATGCGGGGTTCGGTTGGGCCTGCTGTTCCTCAGCTCTGCTCAGGTACGTACTGATCTTACTCAGCGACTTCGCTTCCAGACTTTGTGCCTTAGCCTCAAGGCACACAGAAAACCAGCCGGGCTCGGCTTCGGCAGAACCCGCTCGGAGCTTTGTCGTTCGGAAAAAGGCTCGTTCTGTAGCAATCTCAATCTCAAAGCGATACAGTCCATCAAACCGAACCTACGTCCCGCGATACCCACGAAATCCGTCATCATGTCTTGGCTCGGTGTTCAACCCCTCAAGAAGTTCAACGCTCCCTTCTGTACGTTCAATTGCGACTTGTCCGCCTGCGTCATCGCGAACGTGTCCCGCTGACTCTTCCAATAGTGAAGCCTTACTGGCCCTTCTTCGCTGCCGGTACGTGAAATTGCGCAGCTCGTCCGACAAAACGATTCTCTCCCCGGGCATATTCCCGCGCGCCCGACTTCGATTGATGTATCGATGAGCTTTGGACAGCAATTGATTCATGATATAGGTGTTGTCATTGCCTACGGCGTCAACTCGGCCCAGTCCGCCATGATGAACTGTACGACCCCTATAAAATGAGCACAGGACGACGACTGACGAGATATCATAGCTGCCGAGTGGAAGAACGACCCCCGCAACCCTAACGCCAAATCTGGTAGCCACTAAGTTTGATGGAAAGGAAATGGGATTTCGTCCAAGCCAGCACGCATAACCGATCCGCTCGAACGCGAGGCCAGGGTTCACGAGATGGAATTGTATCATAGAATCGCAAAATGGGCTTAATTGACCTACATTTCGATCATCCGCAAGTTACAGATGGGTACAACGGGAAACGACAAATTCTTTCGAGCTCCAGATGTCCGATTGTGATGGAATTCAAGACTGAAATCTAGTCTGGTTTATGTGACATGTGCAAAATCCTTGACTCACTCTGAAATCTACCATCATACTCCGTGGTTTATTTCTATTTTTGTGCAAGGAAGATGAATATGGCCCAATACTCACCGCGACATTTTAGCTATAGAGCTCTTGTGGATGTAGCGGTCCATCATCATGGCCACATGATATCTTGTTTATACTGATTCTGTGTTATGGGTTACTCTGTTTGAGGTGTAAGCTTCCAATTCCTCATATAGACCTCTCAATATATTCCTCCTATGTTACGGTGTACAAGTCAAGACATGACTTCAGTGACAAGAGTGACATTGAATTTCAAACTATTATGTCAAACACTCACTCATAATTCAACAACGCATTAAGATAACATGTTTAAAAGACCTCTAAATGATAACTACTCACTCTTGTTGGTTTGTAGACAATGTTTGTGGTGGGGATGAATCGAAGTGCCGTCATGTTAAGCAACGGCCCGATCCCTCTAAGATTTCTCACACTGACAAATCATTGCCATCGTTGCTCTCCACGCCTCGACTCATACGGCCTGGAACCTTCCTATCAACACCGACTTAAGTCCGCTTCTCATTCCATCCTTTCTATATAGATGCGTCTTCTTTTTGGTATCTTTTCTGCTTCTAGACCAACTGTAGCTGCAACTAGACGGGTCTCATTCACTTTTTCTTCATACAAAGTTTGCTTATCTACAATGACCGCTACAACAGCAGCCAAGCCTAATGGCAATGGAGGCAAGCAGGAGGTCAAAATTCTCATGCTTCACGGTGAGTATTCAAGACGTTCCTGTCAAGAAATGCATTTTCGTATCCCTTTTGACAACACCCTCGGCGTACCCTGGACGGCCCATAAACATCTCATAGGTCACTCACTTACATTCACCAGGCTTCACCCAATCCGGTCCTCTCTTCCGTGCCAAAACCCGCGCTCTAGAGAAGACACTCGTCAAACTTCTCAACCCTATCTCACTTCTTCCAGTCTTCCTCTATGCCACTGGTCCCAACCGTCTAAGCCCAGAAGACATCCCTGGCTACCAACCCCCTGAGGAGCCCCAGCCTGAAGACTACCAACCTGATACCTGGGCGTGGTTCCGCAAAGATGAAGCCACAGGCAACTACCGACTTTTCGATGAGGGAATGGCTACCATCGGACAGGCTATTCGTGAAGCAGAGGGCATTGATGCAGTGTGCGGTTTCAGCCAAGGTGGTGCTATGGCCGCTCTCGTAGCGGCTGCTCTTGAGCCAGAACGTCCTCTACCTGAAGGAAAGCAAGGAGATTGGGCGAGAGGTCTGAGAGAGGCAAACTCTGGAAAGGCTCTCAAATTCTTCGTTTCTTACTCTGGATTCTGGGCCACTCCTGAATCGTTGCAGTTCTGCTACGAACCCAAGATCAAGACTCCTTCATTGCATTTCCTGGGCAGTCTCGATACAGTAGTCGATGAAAGCCGGAGCCGAGCTCTCACAGATCGTTGTCAAGACCCCCTTGTACTTGTTCACCCAGGAGGTCACCACGTGCCCGTATCGAAACAATGGGCAGCGCCACTCGCTGGCTTCATCAAGGAGCATAGCCAAGATAAGGAGCCCAAAGCGGAGCTGTAATGACGAGTTCGATTGAAGGATGGTTTTCGTGTGAACAATCTTATTGATATTTTTTGGGAAACGTTGGGAAAACACAATATAGACTACGACACACAAACGAATAGATAGACTTGATGAATACACCAAATGCCATGTCATATATCCTCATCCCGAGGACTATCTAACCTGTATAATTACAGACCACCGAAACTGTCATGAATTATGAACCGCTCTATCCTTTACACCATAATCTTATTTAGCAGGCTGGATTCGTGCCATCATCTCCTCCTTGGTGATGAGATGATCAATTCTCTCCAATAGTCCCAGAAGACTCTTCATGTTGTGGCTCCACTCGTTGAGTACATCGTCAGCATCTCTAGGCTTTGCGAAGCTCACAATTCGTGCAGGTCGGTCAATCTTGGCGTAGACAGTCTTGGAAGTTACAAGCTCGCTGATATACTTCTCCGTCTCGTCCTCGGTGAGGTCAAGTAGCTGAGTCAGGCGGCTCATCTGGATGCGGGTGTAGTACTTGGCAATAACTCGGACATTATGCTCAATGACTCGCTTTCGCAGATCCTGCCATCGCTGATGAGCCTTGTCGTCCGAAGATTGACCGGGCTGCCTGTCAAAGACATCGGTGTTGCAGAGGTGGGGGCCGAATCTCTTAGCAATTTCTGGCCATCGCATCAACTCGTGAACAGTGAAGAGTCGCAGAAGTTCTGCTTCGGCTGGAACTTCCGAAATGCGGGTATCTTTATGGATTCGGTGGAGGAGGTCGTGCTGTTCGTTGTCGTAGGGTGCTAGAATGACAAAGTAAATAATACGTTGCAGGACCTGCGACAATAGATTAGCAAAGCGACTCGGTACTTTAAAGACAGCCGACTTACAGGTCGAAGCTTGGCTGGATCCTCCTCAACTGCTTCTGTGTCCAGAACCTGTCGATAGTGCTTGCATACATCGAGGTACTTCTCCTCGTGTTTGGCAAGAATGATCTGCTGCTCGTAGTATCGCAGCTTCAGATCAGTTGTATCGTCCTCCTTCTCCTCAGGAACCTCCTCGCCGCGGGCCTTCTTCTTTTCGCGCTCTTTTTGCTCCTTCTCGAGCTGCTCGGCGGTCTTCTTGGGCTTGCGAGAAAGGTAGCGGGTGCTGATCTTACGACCTAGAATGGCAGCCTGTGTCCAGTCTCCACTCTCAATGCATAGCTCAACTTGGGCTAGAATAAACTCTGTCTTTTCCCGTCGGTCCATTGAACCAAAGGTCTCAACTTGCAACTCGCAAAGAATCTCGGTGGCGGCCTTCAGATCACCCTGCTCCTTCTTAATGTCGGAAAGGATCTTGGTAACTCGGGCTCGTTCGACTTCGACGAAAATCTTTCCCTCTGTTACTGTTCGCAGTGTCTCGATGACAGAGAGCTTAGTCTTAAGGTCGGGAGTGTCGTCGAGGAAGCCCATAACGGTCTGGACCATCTTGGTGATGGCCTGCTTCAGCTGGCTGTGCTTCTTGGACATGACCAAGGTCTGGTCGTTCAACAAGCTCCAGTCGCCCGCATTTTTGCATAGTGTGACAATCGCGATCAGGACTCGTGATGTTGACGCAAGATCGGAGGCCTGGTACTGAATTAGCGGAGACGAGGAGCGAGAAGGCGTGTGCTAAAGCATACTTGTCGGGTTTGCTTCTCGAGCGCAGCAAGCTTCTCAATGGCGCCTTGGAGGTTACCAGACTATAATAACATTAGACAAATCTCAGCATCGGCAACTCAAGCTCAAAAAACCCACCGCAGCCAGCTTCTCAGCTTCGGGAAGCTGCTTGTCAACCTCCTTCGAGAAGTCCTTCTCGGGCTTCAAAACTCCGTCAGACATGATAGCTGTGATCGCGTTGTGGTTCCCTCAAGATCTGTATTTATCGGCAAACTTCTTCTCTAGGAGATCCAAGTTTCGGGACTGGTGATATGTGGTGTTGATGCGATGAGTTTAAAGGTCGTGGGGCGTGTTTGGTTTAGTCCAAGCTGGTCGATTCAGTGACGAGGCTCACGCAAGAGGCTCCTGCCTGTCCCTAGGTCCCCACCAAGCGAAGCAGGGCCAGGCCTGGAATTTAGTGGGACCGATTCCGGATTCTCCGTCATCCAATGTCATAATGTCATAGCCACGTGACCGCTATCCATGAATATGGCCTCGTCTGATGTCAAGTTGGGACGGAGGAAATAACTTGCTAGAAGAAGGCTCGTTTACAAAATTATCAAGTTATTCCTTCAAATCTATACCGCAAGCATTTGAGATTAAAGTTCAATGTGAGCTATTCTGATACATATCCATTTTCCGACTTTAGGGTAATATTGAAGTTTATTCCGTGTCGACAACCCAAAGTACTTAGGAATACGAGTTTATACAGACGTAACTATCCTTCCAAATTAGGAGAAGCAGTACTGCTGATTGTAAGTGACGGCAAGTTGAGATCAAGAGGTACCGAGGTTTTCGTGACTTTGACAGAGCGGCGCCATTGAAGCTAAATGATTTTATTATACCAAGCATGTGCTGATGTGGACTCATCCCTGGTTATTGATGTCTATTATTTTAGGGACCGGAGCCAAGATAAACACATTGTATTGAGTTAGGAGATTGATTCCATTGTTATTCTAAGCCGAATACTTGGGCTTTGTGGACAAGAGAAGGCTGAGAAAACATGCATGCGTCTCCGACTTATCGAATCCGTAGCGTTTTAATCCCCATACCACTCTCCAGCCAAACATATGCTCAGAAACTCAAGAATTTGATAGTTTGGAAATCATGTTAAGAGCTCTGCTCATGTATCAGGATGGAAGAGATCGCTGTCTAACTTTCTTAGCTATGCCCTCGAATGCTATGGAACGGAGTCAAGCATCGAACGGTTTGACAGAAAGTAGAGCTCAGAACTCAACTATTACCATCAGTACCATTGATTCTGTCTTTAACGTTCTCAGGATGCTCCAAATGAACAAGAAAGGAAGAAGATATCTAATAATCAGCCCTGAGGGAAAGTTGCGCGCATATTTGTACCACAATTTAGACAGAAGTTTATCTTGAATTTATTGCTTGTACTTGGGCTCTGAGTACTTGTGAGCTTCTCAATGGGTTCGATGCATAAACTGCTACGTAATATATAAGCTACAAATCTATATTGTTTGATTCGACGACTAGATACCGCTATAAATGTATGGTTTTTCCTGCCACTAGTTCTCAGGCCAGCTTCCTGGAGCCCAAAATACGGATCAAGATCATCACAGCACTCCAAGGCATTTACAGAGGGCAATCCCAACCACAGTTTTAATTCGTTCCAACTACGCCAGTCTCGTGTTAAGATGGCCGGGGCATGATCTTACTATCATTGGTAAAGCCTGACAATGGCTAGAATGGATGAGTGAATATGGGATTATTGAATGAAAACTGAGAGTGTGATAGAGCTGGAGCATCTTAAATGGTGTTTCAGGTGTGAAATCAACTATGGCCTCTCCACAAGTACCACGTTGGCACATCTGGCTGAGATATTAGGGGGTTTTAATAGCCAGTATCAGTTAGGGTTTCTTGATCGAAATCTTTATATATTAGAGTATAGCATCTCATAGGTATCTGTCTCTCACTGCTCATTTTGATCATATTTTTACTGCAGCTACACACACAAATCTCACACAGAAAGCGGTTCAGCAGGGTAAAGGTGAACAAAAACCGAGGTGCAGAGATGCACTGGAACTATTGTGTGTACCAGCATCACATAGCTCGTCCTGAGCACATAATCTTTTACCTCACTATCGAATTGCCGTGGTAGTTCTCCCAGCACCTATCAACAGAAGACTGATTGATCTTGAACTCGTCAACTCTTGAGTGTTTGTTGCCTGCTTAAACTCTGGACTAATTGGGGGTTTTAATGTGCTGGCTTGATATACCTGTAGGGATATCACAAGCTTTGACTATCAATCGACCCCTGAGTATAGGCGCGAATAAAATTCACTCTTTTGTCCTCATGAGGATTGTAAAATTGGAAATACATGTGGCAAGTTGCTGCTGTCCCAGAGGCGTATCCTAGTTATAGTTGCATAGTATACGCTTCCTGGACCTAGTAAGGTCCTGACTTTGTGTCTGAACCATCTGTGTACGAAGCTTTATTTGACAAAAACTTAGTTCCTGATCGTCACCGAAATGCAGAAGGAAGAGCAGCAGCTCTTTATGGTGCAGGTCATTATGATAACTAACTTTCAAGTCTGAAGCTTCATTCTAGGCAGCAGAG
>JACYFE010002629.1:0-12652 GCA_014764975.2 Fusarium sp. DS 682 | reverse complement strand
TAAGCGCCACATTCTGTCCTACGTCAGCATCAGTAACTTCACGAAGTATGTTTCACAGCTCAACTTCATTGACCTCTATATATAGTCTTCGTATTCTAACAATAACACATGCACGTTGTTCAGATAAGTTGGGTTAAAGCAACAATAGCTCTTAATAGATAGCCGTCCTCTGACGGGTTTGCCTTTTATTCAGTGAAATAGCACATACAATAATACTGAGTATTAAAACAGTGCATATGGAAAGAGGCCAGAAGGTTGTACTATAGATCAACAGGAGTAGAACATGTTGACTTTATAGTTCCGTCATGTTGTCTCGTGCATCAATGGCGTTAGCGGAATGAATCTAACCTTATTTCCGCGGTTTCCGATAGCAATACCGTTTCCCGACCCTAACTCCGATTTCTAAGCATCATCACCAACCAGGAAGAAGAAACCACGTAAATCCAGATCCGCTGCCGGATAGATATAAACTTCACTAGTATCTCATAAATAACGCATTCCAGTAAAACCTCAGTCATATCTATCCCTGGCCGTGTATCCTCATCATCTCCATACACATAATCACAATGGCGGCCCAAGATCCTTCTTTGCGCGAGACAAACTGGCCAGCACTGGCTAGCTACGTGTCTACGCATAGCGATACTTATCCATACATTGATCCAATCAATGCCGACCTGACGGGAAAATCCGTTTTGATCACGGGCGCCTCCAAAGGAATCGGAAAGGCGACTGCAATTCGTTTCGCCATGGCAGGGTGCTCCAAGATCTTGCTCGCCGCTCGTTCTGACATGTCGGATGTTGAAGAGGCCGTCAAAAACGCTGCCAAGAAAGCAAACAGATCTGAGCAACTAGTTCGCTCTATCAAACTCGACATAACATCAGAAGAGTCGGTGAGAGCGGCCGCGGAGACTGCTAAAGATATACTCGATGGCAGCCTCGATATCTTGATCAATAATGCTGGCTGTTTGGAGGAGTGGAAGCCTATCACCGAGTCTGAGCCTAATGACTGGTGGTGGACTTGGGAGGTCACCGTCAAAGGGACTTACCTTTCCGCGCGCTACTTCATCCCATTACTTCTCAACTCAGCCACCAAGACAGTAATCAACGTCAGCAGTGTCGGCGCACAAATCATTGTTCCCGGTGCATCGGCATACCAGACCAGCAAGTTTGCTCTCTGCCGTTTCAACGAGTTCATAGATAAGGAATATTACGAGCAGGGATTGATCGCCATCTCGATCCATCCGGGTGGGATCAAGACCGAGCTAGCTCTGAACATGCCTCCAGCGATGCATGCTCACTTGAACGATACGGCAGAACTGGCTGCGGATACGATGGTCTGGTTATCCTGTGAGCGACGAGACTGGCTCTCGGGAAGATTCATCACTGTGAACTGGGATATGGAGGATTTAGAGAACAAGAAGCAGGCAATCCTTCAAGGAAACTTACTCAAGTTTCGTATGATGATCTGAGTCCACAGTACACTTTGGGGGAAAATTGCGGTTGGTTTCTCTGTCTTGACAGCTCCACTAGATTTATTCTGGGTACCCTGCAATGATATTGGACCCAACCGAGTTGCATCAAGTATGATAGTGGATCTTAAGCATGGAATAGCAACTAATTCAAGAATTTCCCAAGAGACTGGGTATCCGTGTTTATTGTGCAGCGGTCATGGTATAATTATAGTGCCTCAGGCCTTGGATTTGTGCTCCATTCCATTGTACGTAATTTCGGCTCGGACTGTGACTCTTCGCCGGACCTTAGCTTTACTTCATTGGTTATTAATTCTTTGCTACGGTTCCACTTGTTGGGGCTCAAAAGTCAACCGAATTTCATAAATAAGTACCAACCATGAGCTCATGCATGTTGTAACCCCATTCATCCCTTTTCTTATTCTTCAACTCAAACATCCGTCTGCAACCATGACTTCGCCTCTTCACCTGGAAACCGAATCGCCCTATCGGAATTTTGTTGGAGACCCAAACGCTGACTACGAAAGCCAAGGGCTCCCCATGACGATGGTTGATAGAGATGGTTCAATTCTATATGAGAGGGTAACCTTTGACCTTCTGTATACCATCATTCAGGAAAATGATACGAAGGCTCTTGCGCAATATCTCACGATTGCACCTTGGGCCGTCTCAATAGAGCCTATTTTTTCGAATGAGCTTTGGGCCGTCCCAAGGCCGCACGCGTATTCAGATGATGGTTGGTCGGTTGGTGGCCTAGAAGAGGATTACTTCCTCTGGGCAGTCCGGCATGGAAGTCGCGGTGTACTCCAAATGCTTCTGGAACACTGCACGAAAGGTAAACATCCCAATCTACGAATCAGATTCGAAACGGAAAAATATGAGTTATTGAACGAGGCTGCCCAATATGGCCATATTGAAACAGTCCGATTCCTCCTCGACAACCAGCCATTATACGCCAGCATCCACAAGCGGGACTCCAGTGGTTACACGGCGTTAGCATCAGCTGCATCTATCTATGACCTTCGGTGGTGTAATTTCGAAGACGGGGAAGGACCCAGCGTTGCCAGAAACGAAGCAGTAATGAATTTGTTGTTAGATCGGGGTGCCTGCGCTTCTGATGTCGTTCTCCCAACGTATAGGGAGACGAAAATACGCAATACAGTACTCACTTTAGCTGCAGAGTGGGCAGGTTCTCAGTTGATCAAGAGACTCATCGATGGTGGCGCCGATGTCCATGCTAAGGTAACAATAGGCCCATGGAACCTGACGTTTTGGAATCAGGTTGACTCCACTTTTGAAGTCAACGCACTATATTTTGCTTGCACGCACGCAAACTTCCAAGGTGCTAAGACTCTGATTGATTGCCGAGGCGCTGGTGTTGAGATCAAAGACATGGTATGGGAACGAGACAGTCGTGGAAGCCTTCCTCTCCACTGGACGACCCAAAATGAATTGCCAAGGGAGATTGATGGTCTCTCAACCTCCGCCATCCAAGAAATAGCAGGAAACATCACAAAGATCATTGGACTACTCTTGGACTTGGATCCTACAACAATCAACGTTCGAGACAATAATGGAAATACACCGTTACACTACGCCACCCGGTCATTGAGTCGACACGACAAGCTGTATACTCCCATCTTCCAACTCCTATGTGCTAGGGGTGCTGATGCCAGCATACGCAATAATGAAGGCCAAACGCCTTTACATACTTTGTTTCGTCTCAATGATAAGGATACTGATAGATGCTTTACCCACAAAACTCCCGTCGACACAGCTTCTATATCCACTTTACTCGCCCACGGCGCAAATCCCACAGACACCGATAATGCTGGAGATACGCCATTACATATTGCAGCTGCAAACTTACGTTGGACCGATGCCGTATCATATCTGCTCGAGCACGGGGCTGAACCTGCTCTACAAAATTTGAGAAAACAGACAGCTCTTCACCGAGCTGCTGGTGGTAGTTACATGGGACGTGACTTTATGGTCGAAGCGCAGGAAAGAATAAAAGGACAAAATGATATGTTGGCAAGACTAGTCAAAGCTGGAGGAGTGGAGTTGATGGACTTGGCAGATGCGGAAGGAAAGAATCCACGAAAAATATGCCAGACAACGAGGGATGAATGGAGAGAGCTTGATCGCCCACCGACGTATCGGGGAAACGGGAGGGGTCGAGGATCAGCTCCTAGGATCCATAAGCTTTAGAGTATTGCAAGAAACTAAAATCTATATTAATTGTCAGAGCTTTAAAATTGACACCTATAGGTATGCATGGGTCCATATTCTCCTTCCTGGCTGCTATTTACTAGTAGCCACATTACTTCTTTGGCATTCTAGGCAAGCTAAGAAGAAGCCTTATTGCCAGGTGTTAGACGTCTAGGAGCCTTAGATCCCAGGTGGCGGACCACTGCTAGAATACCGCTTGCTGCAAGAACTACGACTGTACTAACAAATGCGAAAGGCCCTTGTTTCAGCAAGGATAAGATGATTTGAAGAGAGTTTAGTAATAGACCTGATATCGTAGTCGTTTCCGCCTCTTTTGAACAGAGTATTGGGTTTGTATCGTTATTATATGGAAACAAAGGCGACCGTTGGAGACAGTTGATCTCCAAATTTTCCGTGATCAAACGCCAGAGCAGATTCGTACCATGGGCTGGTAAATTAAGTTCCTTGACCCAGAAGTCGTTATAAAATCTGAAGTTGGGAAACCCAGGTACATCCTTTCGTTCCCAGAGCAGATCTTCTAGAGCATTACTTGGATGACAGTCCCACGGGCGGTCAACGAGCAAGCAGCGCACCATAGCGAATCCAGTTGAGAAACGGTCAGAATTTCCCATGCCGAACAGACTGAAGAGACTGATTACCAGGGCGGACTTGGGAACTGTTGTGCCAGGGAACCATTCCTCATCAAGCTGACAGCCCACTACGAGATCAACATCGTCAGGATGTTTGTAGAGCTTTTTCAGATTTGAGATGACTTCAGGGTCCGTCGAGAACTTGTCCCATGTGTCTCGAATGGGGACAATGACCTCTGGATCTTGGGCATTATACTCGCAGAAATATTGGTTGAATGTAGGCAGGCCCCGTTCTCGCTCGTGTACAATACTTGAGGCAACAATGTCAAACGGACGGCCACGGTAGCGTCCAGCGCTTCGGAAGCTTTCGTCTACTCCGGACTTGAAGTTTGGGATATGAGAGGACAAAGCACCAGCAAGAATCCTTTCCAGACCAACCTCAAGAAAGCCAGTAGCGTTGAAGCTGGTATCGAATAGATTCTGCTCCCATAGCGTCTCGTTGTTTTGATTCTTAATTGGGAAACTTGGGATGATGAACTCGTGGAAGCGGTAAACAACAGCCATCTCTGCAGAAACTGTCATCGGCTTTCCGTTCTTTGTGACTAATAGCCAGGGATACGTGTTGGCAGGGTTAATCTCCCGTTTTCACCGAACATCTGGCGGTAGATTGGAAATCCATCATCCCTCGGCCAAGGCATCACATCCGTCCAATAAACCATCTGGTATGAGTTCGCGATTAAAGCGTACTTTGCAGACATAACTAGCCGCACGGTCTGGTACGGCTGTTCGTCCTCCCAATCTGGCTTCTGCTTCTTGAGGATATCACAAAGTCGGTTGTGCTCACGAAGCAGTAGAGTATGAACACCAAGAAGAAGCCAGTCCTCGTTAGTACGTGGATCCCCCCCCCCCCAGCGAAGAGATTATTTGCTTTTACACCAGGGCGTGTATTAGTTGGCTCCTCCATGATGTTGAAAGGCAGATAGGAGGCTTTAGTCTTGGTACCAGGAGTTTGAACCTCTTGTGTCAAAAGCTTGCCATCTACTTTGGAGCGAAGTCGAAGTGCTACTTCAGATGTACTGCCGTACAAGGAAGAGAGATCGAGCCACGTTGAAGCCATGTTGATGTTTTCTCTGGGGTTGCTTCTGGATGTGCCCGTTCCCAGCATTGCTGCTGTTCTTAGTACTTTTAATATGGTGTTGAGGGGAAATATCTCTTCATCCTCTGGCATGGAGACTTCAACAAACTCGTCTGCAGAATCTCGACTATATGTCACGTCGTGCATGATGAACTACATAAATCAGTAAGAAAGAAACAGTTTATGATGGACCTGTTTTACCTCAATGAGACCCAGAAGCAGCGGTGTATGGTCGTAGTAAATCTCCTTCCTTTGAAAGAAACATTACTGACTGCTCGCGCATTCGGTCCCTCCCTCGGCTTGGATATACCGTCTGCGTACGTGTACTGCTGATAGTCGCGTGGTCTAGCTGAGCCAACTGAGCCTTCACTCGATTCTCCCTGTTGCAGCCAGTTGCAGCCAGTTGCAGTGCCCTTCGTAGGTACGGTACCACCAAGTCGATTTATTACCAAGGCATTCTGGGTCTAATGGATAATAGATTCCTGAAAAGAAGACCGGCCTCAGTTTCGGGATCATTAGTTGGTCCTTCGATGGGTATTTGTGGGACAATAATGGGAATAACGGGTTGTTGTGGGATGTCGATCCTGCTGACGAGTTCCTCAATTGAGTTGGTATTGTTCGAGATAGTGTTGTTTTTGAAGACTTCTTGAAACTCATGACTGCCATTTTTGCTTACAATATTCCCAAGCCATTGAACGAAAAGGTCAGTCGGCTTGTCTTGGGACTCTGGCGACGGATGACGGATCGGATTTGTGACGAAATCAGCATCATGGTGACCATAGTAGCGATCGTATCGCGAGGATCTTCCAGTAGTAAAGTTGATAGTACCTGCAAGAGTGAGCAAGTGAAGGCGATGCATCCTTTTGCATTCTGTCTTTGCTGTCGGTGCAACGGCGTGAGCTAGGTGACGGGAGATTCTAAATGAGGGGTAGACGTCATACCCTGTACTGAGTAAGGAATGGAGGTAGCTAAGACGCTAACAGCGCTACTTCCTCAACAGCGGGGCATTCCATTGATCGCTAGGTTACCAAGATAGATCATCATCATCGATTACAATTTCCTTATCGTGGAGAAAAGTCCATCTGCACGCTATGCCTAGAGTTTTATTTCCAATAGTAAGTTAACATATCATGTTAGACGACGTTCCGGGGCTTTAATAAAGAAAAGCTATGCTACAACTAGGACCTTTGCGAAAATTTAGCGGGCACCGTCGAAAACTAAGGAGAGCGGTAACTTCAAGATAAATCCGAAGAAATTGTATAACCTGAATAGGAGAAAGCAATCCCAACAAGTAACGCAGTGCATTAATGAGAACAGAATGGCTGTACGGAATCGCCGTCAGCATGATAATTAAGCAACATGAGAGAGAATACATGGCCAAATTCTAGTAGTTGTAAGAGATAAAGAGCCGCCGCAGAACTAAGCGCCTGGACGAAAACTGCAGCAATAATAGCCAAGTTTCCAACTCAAATCAGCACACAATATGATAACGCCTCTAATGAGTTACATCCTCAAGGGATTACAGAACCGAAACCATGATGGAGAATGTCATGAGACTGTATGTTCAGCGGAAAGAGAGGGCCTTAGTCCGCCAAGCTCAGAGGCAAAATTGAAGTGGGTGGCTCTATATATTATTTTAGCCCAAGAGTATAGACCAAAGAATTAGACAAGGACAGGAGGCGGGCTGTTGATATTGGTGAAGTGGGCCGAAAGCGGAACAACACTGATCCGCTAAGTGTCGGATGTTATAAGTTGTTGGCCATCGCCAGAAGCCTACTTATCCTCTTTCATCTCATTCAACATCAGCCTAACAGGGTCCAATAATCTTCTTCTCAAGCGCACAACCTCTGAAACCAGCATACACCCACGATCACAAGCGCCCTAAAGATGTCTCGTGCTATCAAAGAGATGATTGATCTCGTTTTCAGGGCTCCTGGAGTGAAGCGGCAACATATCGACACGAGGCATCCCTCCAATTTCCAATATTACCGCCTATGGGGATTTACTATCTACCGCACCTACTATGGCCCGGGCTCCGATCAGTCCTGGAATATGCTTATCGATGCTTTGGAACAGCAAACCAGACTGGCATTCGGCGTTTACGAGGAAACAGAAGGTGCAGATCAAGGCCATTTGCAACGTCTCAAGGAATTATTCTATCTTGACATCCGTGACGATGCACCTCTACTGGATGGAATTGATATTCCAGCAATTAGGCAAATGTACGAGAGCAAGAAACGGGATAAATCGCGAGCAATGGCAGAAGACCTCTTTCAATTTGTCTTACTAGCTGATGAAGCTGTATTAAAGGATATCGCGAACGGCGAATTCATTGTCAAAGCGGTTTCGCTGGGTTGGACAGAAGGATTCCCAGGGTGGGGCTGGATGAGAATCCCAACGGGCTATCTATTAGAGCTATGGCAACAGCTTACGACGCGGATGTACGATAACGAAGCGACTCTTAGCTTCATTGGATCAGAACAAGAGCTCGACGATTATGTCTGGCCTGGAGATATGGCCCTTGATGCCACGGGATCGTGTTCTGAAGTTCGTCCGCCAAGCTTTCACTACAGTGGCCAAACGCCAGACCGTTCAGCGTATTAAAGACGCGAAAAGAGGGAATAGAATGGAATGGAACAGGTACATAGTGGCTGTAACTATCTAATTCAAATACCAGCGCCAGATCAAGTCCCTCCCATTTCCGTGTCTTCTTCCTTTCCCAACTTGGTCCAATCTTCAGTGACGACGGCAGGTAGAAATCCATTACGACCGATGTCTCTCTCGAACTTTTGAAGGACCCTTTCCGCCATATCTGCCAAGTCGCTTGTGTCGCCTTTCAAACCTGCCCGGATCTCTGCAACCATTGGTGGCACACTTTCCTTGAAGTCCGCGTACACTAGTGTGTAATAATCGCTTATCCACTCGATCCACAGGTCGGCAAGCTGTGCCTGCTCATTGGGATACCTTTTGTTATAAACGGACTCGGCAAACGCGAATTGCTCTCGGATACCATTGACAATCTTCTTGAGCTTGGCGTTGACGAATAGCCGATGCATGTAGAACCATGCGCTGTATCCTGCGCGAATCCTAGCGAGTACCTTCTTCACGTCTGCCGTAAACTGCTTTTGACTCTTACCTTCTCTTGACATCTTATTTTTCATGTTTTCTTTGCTGACGCAACGTTCTGACCTCATGACCTGAGTATGTTAGTGAATATGCCTTATGATATGTGCGCCAAAGGAAAAAAGAAAAAGAAGGAAGAGAAGAGAGTTTGGACATTGCCAAATGATCACGACGGGGACAGAAGATGAGAAAAGAATAGAAGAAGAACCGGAAGATGGAAATGTGCAGAAATGGGTAATATACCTTCTTTTTGGCCGCGTTAATTTCTGCCTGAACAAGCGTGTAAACTTAGTCATTTCTCAGGCTCCCCAAACACTCGAATGCCCGAGCCATGAAGAATCCCAATTTCCTGCCTGCATTCCCATCGATCTTAGGCAAACCTTTCTCCTGATCCAGGTCTATATGCACCATCCTCTCCAGAAAGTTCAATGGAATGGGTCCATACTTGGATGTTTTACCAGACTTGAGTCTATCAAGCTTTGTTAGCAAATTCCTGAGACAAGGATATTGGATGTCAGACGATCCATACTTCCCAGTGAGTATCTCTTGAAAGAATCTCTTCAAGATGTTTATGTCCAGGACATGTTCGACTAGTCAAAACCGTTAGAGCTAACTCCACAAGGAACAGGAAGCCCAAAAATGCACACCTTGTATCAGCACTCCCTTCTCATTCTTCACATCTTTATATTCTTTCACAGTGATCCAGACGTCTTTGCAGTCATCTGGAGTCCGAATGACTACCACATCTTTAAGCAATGGGTTGTTAGGATTATTCCCCTCGATCATCGTTACCGGAGGGTTCTGCGCGGTTCAACCTGGAATAGCAACTTGTGAGGGCTGGAGCAGACTCACTGTGGTGAACTCGACGTCGAAATCATGCTCCACTCCATCCTCTGGATCTATAATCTTTAACTCTATCCCTTCGGCTCGCGCCTCAAGTATATGGCGACTACTGTGTGGATGATGGTGGTGGGAATGGGCAAAGTGGGTGGAATGGTGGCTAAACAGGGCGGCATAACGACGTTCGAGGTCCGCGCTACCGCTGCCTTCGCCTAAATCCTCGCAATATCCCTTTTCGTCACAATAGCTGTATGTACAGTTCAGAGTGAGTGTTTTGTTATCATCGTCGGAGTTGTCCTTGCCCAACACAAAGACCATGATGCGATTGGCCCAATAGCGAGGATAGCACAGGACATCGAGAGCGAATTGATAGGGGCCCTGCCAATCGAGGCGCCAGTTGTTCCTGATGTAGTTGCTCATGTAGGTGACCTGTAGGTACGTGTAATTCTCCTTAACAGCATCGTTCCAGATTAGGCGCTTTGAGGCCAACATGGCCGGGCTGCCTACGTAGAGGAGGATATCGGTCAGCAGCTCGTGGGGTGCAATATCAACAATGTGTTCGGCCCGGACAACGAGCTCGGTTGACGAAGAGGACGAAAGCCCACGCTTTTTCAAGACCTTGGAGGGGTTGGGGCAGGTCTCGTTCTCAATCCAGTCAGCCATGGCCGCTTTGTAAGCCGCGATCTTCTCGTTGGGTTCGAATTCCTTGTGCGAGTAGTCTGTCTTGCAGCAAGTAGCTTGTCCTCCTCCTAGCCTCGAAGTACAGGTGTGAAAGGCAGTGTCAAGAGCAACTCGCACACGATCGCTAGGACACCCACTACGACAGAACCCAGCCAGGTCTCCATCTGGTGCTGGTCCAACGTCACGACGGACTTGACAGTCAATGAAGCGAAGGTCAGGCTTAGTGTTGCAGCAGTAGTTGCGCATCTGTACACCAATGATGGGAGTGCCGAGGTCGTTCTTGAGATCATTGCACCTCAAGGCACCTGAGCCCGACCCAGATGAGGCCATGGGCCAGTTGTAGTAGTCGTCAGGGCACTCGGGGCTTGTATTGCACTCTGGGTAAGCTCCCCATCGACAAGTATCGTAGACCTTCATGCTCTCTGTGTTGGTCTTGCAGCATGCAGTCTGTACGCGTGGTGGATCGTCGCAGTACAGCGAGTTCGTACCAATCTCGACCATGCCGCTCGGGCACGATGATACTTTCTCACACTTGCCATTGCCATGACCATACCAGCCACACTGAGGGATATCTTCGCCTGGAGGACAGCAGAATAAATGCGCGCCGTCACCACCACAGCCTGTCTCATCATTCATCAATTCGTTCTTCCTAGCATGCGGGTCGAGACGGCCAACATGGACCCAGCCTTTAGGGCATGATTCCTTGCAGTTTGTCCACCGGCACTGCTCATAGGGCACCTTGATGATTTCTCCCGTTGACTCGTCATCATCCAAGGAGCCGTTTGTAACTTCGCGACCGAGTGCTTTGGCCAGTGCCTTGTTATACTTGGCCTCCTTGGTGTCGTGGGTAATAGCCCAGACCATGACGCCGCCTAGACATCGCTCTCCCGCGCGGTCTACCTTCATCTTGAGTGTCTCGGCGTCATCATATGACACCCACTGCTTGCCCCACGTCACTATCTTGACGGCTTCCTCCTTGTAGAGCTCGGGCTTCAGGTTGCGCTTCTTGACTTCAATGTCGATCTCCGAGTTGAGCAGGATACCCTTCTCTCGACTGCAACTGCCTGCGTTGGCTGCTTCACTGAATAAGCAACCTGGCTTCCGGCAGGCCGCCGATGCAGCCGTAAAGGCACGGCCATAAAAGCCGAGACCCATGACAACCTTGCTTGGGCTGATGTCATTGCGCCAAAGGAGATCCAAGGCCAAGTCAACCTCGGTGAGGTTGGTATGAGCATTTAGGTAGGGCTCAGTCCAGTTAACATTCTGGTCCCACGCGCCGTGCAGGTCGTAGGACATAATGTTGAAGAAATCGACTGTGGGCTCCAGCTTCTTGATGTCGAAGTATTGCAGGTACCAGTATGATGCAGGAAGCGTGATAGTCAAGCCCTTGTCCGCTGTGTCCATCATCTTCTTCAACGAGGCCATGAAGACGGGAAAGGTCTTGTAGTCATACTCCTTGCCACCGCGCTTGTCGTCAACGGGGTATTCCCAGTCCAAGTCCAGCCCGTCGAAATTGTACTGTGCCATGAAGGACTGGACCGAATTGAAGAAGGTTCTCTGGCGTGCTTTTGATGCTGCCAGATCAGAAAAGACACTGGCGGTAGGGCCGGGATCATTGAACGTCCACCCGCCAATGGCAAGGTAGATCTTGAGGTTCTTGTCTTTCTTTTTCAGTAGCATCAGCCGTTGATACATCTCCTTGTCCCGCGCATCGCTGGCCTCGATGAGAAAGGTATTTGGATTGATGCTACCAAAAGCAAAATTGATATGCGTGTAAAGACCCATAGGGATCTGTTCAGGCCAAAAGACCTCGCAAGGTCGGTCTTTGGCCCAACCTTCGAAGTAGCCGACGACACGTTCCATGTCACCGCCTTTCTTACAGCTTGGGCGTTTGACCGTCTTGCCTCCACAGAAATCCTTGGTTGTCTATCAACTAACTGTTAGTAAATCACATCCTCCATGCAAATTCACTGCTGTATACTTACACCGCAGTACCCATGCTTGGAGCAGCAGACATTGAGAGGGCACTTATCGCTCTTAGCCCACTGTGAACCAAAACCTGGATTGCAGTCCGACTTTCTGTCACAGTCAGAGCGGCAAACTGATTTCCCGCAATCTTTCTCGGGTTAGTTTACTGGTCGTGATGGAGAGTATGTTGGTATACTTACAGTTGGGACCAAATCCGCAGTTACCAGACTTGTTGCAGCAGCCCTGTTTACACTTCTTCGTGGCGCTGCAGGTCGTGTCGTTAGCTGCTACGTAGAGACATAGTAGCAGCACGACGAAGAACCAGGCGCGGAGTCGCATCTTGGTTCTTCGACAGGCGTGGGCTGGAAAATTGGATGGAAAAAAGCCGTAATCAAAATGAAGTTATGTGAATCAATGGAAAAGTTAGGTTGCGGAAATAATGCAAAGCATGAAGCCAAACGTATTGGATACCATCTAGTACCCCTCACCCGGTCATACCCCTCACCCGGTCAGCCAAAAAAATATTCCCCCATACAAAATGCGATTTTTCATTTGAACAGTTCTTGAACAAAAGCGAAGCTATCAACATGGAAAAATATCTATTCTATTGAAAATTACATGGAATTTAGCATTTC
>JACYFE010002619.1:0-15526 GCA_014764975.2 Fusarium sp. DS 682 | reverse complement strand
TTTACATTATAGACCTTTATAGCTTATTACAGACTTAATTTTAGGTCTGCCTAATAGGCCTTAAGTATAAGAATAATATAAGCCTTTTCATTTAGTTGCGATATGTTATTTAGTTGAGAATTAATTAATCTGATAGTATTAATGTAAGGTAAGGGATTTTTATCCTGCTTGCTTGTCTGTCCCGCTTGCTTATTGCGTACGTTAATATATATATTTTATATCTTTAATCAAGATGAACACGTCGCATGACCAACTGAAGAGATTAAAAGCCTCGGCTGGACTCGTGCATCCCCCACAACTTCGACCTTTCACCATCAATCCATCCAGGGAATCTTCGGGAGGATTTGGGAAATTCTGTCAAAGTTAAATGTGTGCGAGGGAAAATTCGTGTGCGCTGGTACCAAGAGAGAATTTTTGCCGAAAGTCAATAAGTCGTGAATTGGGAGGACAAACTTGAGCCAGCAAAAAAAGAAGCTGCAGTCAATTGAACAGAAGTCACACAACTAAGCAATTCCACCGTAAAATGATAGCTGATGCGGAGGCAACCAACAGTAAGCTCAACAGTAAGTTCAATAAAGATTAAATAAATCTCCCCTTGTATTAATTAGACTTATATCAATTAGAATCTGAAAAACTAGTATTTATGAAAAGTACCTAAACTGGTTCAACTATCAACGAAGCAGCAAGAAAATCACACCTCTATAAAATCGAACTACTGTTGGTGATGATACATGGCCATTCCAATCAAGCCACGGATGTTATTCAAAACGCCGGTTCTACCCTTTCTTTCACTCAAGTCGAACCAGTGGGTCGACGTGACCTCGAGTTGCTCTGAGGGTCTCAGTCCGGTCTTCAAGTTTTGCGTGTACATAGCTGGGAAATGAAACTCGAAAAAGCACACATAGTGGCTTGTGGCATTGATGATGATTATTCTGCTCCAGTTAGTCACTACTGGATTAATTAAGAAGCACCATGCATACCTTTCATTCTTGATTTGTTCTAGATCAGGTCTGGCTCTGGCCAAGATGGCCTCATAAGTCATCTGGGCCAAGCACTCATCGGAGATCACAGGCTTGCCGTCATCTACCACGAGGCGTCTTTTGGCCTCAAGCAGTGCAAGCATCACTTTCGGCTCAGTAGAAGGTCTCGTCCCCGCTTCTACCTTGAAGAGACTCAACCCACCATCATCAATGGCAATAATCGGTTTATCCAAGCCGGGAATCTTGAGACTCATGCGTTGTCGCTCGTGACGGAAGTCGACTACAGGTGTGCATTTGTGAGGCTGTATGTAGTACACCAAGTGGCGTAACACACGTGTGATCAGAAGAACAGCGCTGTCTTCGGCGGGGAGATCTTGAGTCGGCTTTGGGTCGATGTAGCCGGGACCGCTTGATTCATCGCTGGAGGATGATGAAGAGCGTTTGAAAGGACTGCTCGACTGAATTCTGTAGCTGGCTGAGTCGACATAGCCTTCATGAACTGTACTCCGTCGTACTCGTTTGACTTCCGGGGTTCCTTCATTACTTGCAATTGTAGGGGGAGGAAGATCGCTCTTGAGGGCTGCCAACGCCTTCCAGAGTTCGCCTAGGCTAACGCCGTATTTGTGGATGAGGAAACAGTTAGTGTTATACAGACATTCCTTGTCAGGTCCGTGAAGAAAGTCCTCAATTTGCTGCTCCCCTTCCGAGCTTTGATATGCCATGTGTGTTTTGTATGCGGGAAGTACGTCGTGTGCTGTTGGTGAGACGACGACCCGACAGGCTAACAGCTGACGGCGGCCCCATTTACTGCCGGAGGCTTGGAGGTCCAAGATGGTGACAGCTGCATTGTTTGATGACTCGGATTGAAGCTGTCTGTCGCATGCTCTCGTCGATGTAACGGTGTCGAAGTATGGCGCTGGCATCTTAATCCTCCTTCGCAAGTTTGAGATATGAGTGACTGCCTCGGGTCGGGATGATGAAGAGGATGATAAGCAAGAAGTGCCTATCTCGGACTGCGGTAAGGACAGTTAGTATACTGCGTGAAGAGGCTTTTTGAAAGTGTAATTCAAAAAATGTATCATTTTAGCTGGTCAAGCTCGCAAGCGGGTGAAGATAGCAATAAACTCGATTCACCAATCTTGCTGAGTTGATGCTTGTCGTGCGGCTTACCTCTGTTGTTTTTTTCCCACGACGCTGCAAATTTCGCTCTTAAAAACGGGGGGAAAGTGAGGAAGAAAAAGGGAAGATGCTTCTTGTCAGGGAAACCAAAGAAAGAAAGAAAGAAAGGAAGAGAAAAACCGACAACGCAAACCAATAGGATTCCAAATGAACCAATAGGATTCCAAATGCGCGGCTGTGAATCATTGTATGTGAAGTGGGGCTGCTGTCAAAGATGGAGAACAGAACAGGCGTTGCACTAATCGCGACATGGGAAATGAATCACTGAGCTGTTTTTCACTCTTCTTTGTTGATATTGCAGTGCCTGGTTATTAATGGGCCCTTGTCTGAACATGATGTAGCACAGTAGGCCACAGGAGAACATTAACTAACGTCAATAAAATTCCATAGCAGTTACGCATTTCGAAGCAGATAATCCACGCAAGACATGCGATTGAAATATAAAATCTTAAATGTTTGGCAGATTTTATCTCTATTTTACCTCTTTTCACAGTAATTAATTCCATTTCTGCCCGTCTGCCGCTCCATACGGCTTTTTCTCAACCAGGACACTCAGCCCCAAATGCAAACAACGAGACCGCATGGCGCCAAATCGAGCCACAGTCTCCAGGTGGTCCGAGCTCTACGTCGAACCGAACTGTTTCCAGAACTGTGCCTCCAGCACTTTGAACTTGCTGTTCGCTAACGAGAAGCATACAAAAGCAGGTTCGGAGAGCGGCACCAATTCTTGAAAATACCGATGAAAGTGACCGCTTGCCCTCTGGATAAGATTGAAAGTGAACTAATGGCGCGAGCGTCGACCTAATGGCACTAACCCTCACACTCCATGCACATGGAGACGAATATGGCAGTAATCTTGATCCTGAACTGTCTAACGTCGGCTGTCCATCGCTCAGCAGAAGTCCACTAACATTAAGATCATCTCACGTTGAAAGAACATGTGTAACTCTCGCATCAACACTGCTGGTATGTGAAGCGATCTCACGCTAAGCGGTCTGATCCTCCTGGCTACTATAGTCCAATAAACTCCAGTATCACGCAAAGGGTAGTCTCTTTCTGGCTTTGGCTGTGTATCGTCCGCTGAAAGGTGTCTGTTACGGATAATGTGGTTCTTGATTGTGCCGGAGCTGGTGCAGATCTTGGTCAGCACTTCGATGCTATTGCTGCCTTCGATAGAAACTGTCACTGTACCCGTTTCGACCTGTTGCCTAGATCTATCTCGCAGAGAGATAGTGATATGGGTTTAAATAAAACTTAATACTAATAATAGTTTTATAATTAAATTCTATTAAAGTTACTAAATTTTAATATTTTACTATTCTACAAAGTATTAACAAGAGTACATGCTATAAGGGTCCTTGGGAACCTCTGTGTTAAGCAGTCTTAACTGTTGTATTTTAGATCTAGCATTAACTGCCAGGCCAGACTTATGGCCAAAGGTCTCCTCATAGAAAGTCAATACTTCAGCCCAAAGCTCTGCCGACTTGCTCAACTCCCTTCTTGCATTGTCACCCATACGGATTTTCATCTTTGCATGTCGCATATGTGACTCAGCAAGCTCTCCAATGACACGCATAGTCTCAGAGTGACGTCGTCCCCACCACTCCATATATATCGCGGTGGTAAACTCCAATATTCTATTCGCCGTTGCGAATTGAGACTGCTCTATGCAAAGTCTGCCAATGTTGAATCGAACAGCACAAGCTGCGGGGTGGATGTGGTTTAAATACTCCTGATACCCATCGAAAGCCTGCTTGAAGCTGTCTTCGGCCTGCTTCAAGTTGTTTTCTCAGAGGTATATCTCCCCGATATCGTTCAGCATCTGGAATATATCTTACGTGATATTTCATCGCCAGCATCAGGGTCGTGAGAAGTCCTACGAAAATGTGAGGCGGCTTCCAGTATTGCCTCCATTGCCTCCTTCATTCTCCCGATTAATCAAAACGCCCGTCCTTTATTGTATCGGGTTATTATGGACTTTATTTTAAATATTTTAGCACTCTAACTTACTAATAAGAATATAAGAAAAATATAGAATATATCAAATGGCTGGGATATTATTAGTACTGTGGCGGTTTTGTTATCTGCTTTTGGGGGTTGCGTGTCCCAGTTGAAAGAAATTGGAGGAGACTGAACACAACTGCAGAGAGGTCCGTCTCCGTCGATGATGTGAGATTCAATGGTGATGAGATGAATATGAGGGAAGCCTGAAGGTGTAGACGTCGCCGCCATAAGATTCAATATGTGTTGAGAGAAAATCTTCCTCTCTTGACTGAACGTAGTTGCAGGCGACATCTGTATGTAGTTGTACCCCTTTGCGGGGATGTTGGTCGATCTCAGATAAGATAAGATATGAGACGACAAGATAAGATGCACAGCCAACACTCGTGATTGGGTGAGCTAAATTTAGAGCAAGTCAACAGTTTCCTACCCAGTCAGACCAGAAAACTTTAGAGGGATTAATTAGTCCAGGGTAGCGAGCATGCAAAGTAATCAACAGACGTGGAACGCATTTTGCGCCTATGTATAATAACAGAGACCTTGTAAATATGACTGGAAAAGAAATAAAATAAAATCAAGCAATACTTGATAAGAAGAAAAGAATCCAGCTGAGAATAGTGGTTGTGGCTTTTTATACTTATATTCCTCCTTTGAATTGAACTGGATGTGATATCGTGGAAACTTTGGGTAGAAGCCTATGCACCAGAAAAATATGTCGTGTTCCAATTACCTGTATTAGCTGCCTAAAGTATAATAATATAGCTTTCAGTCCCTTGAACAGAGCTGGATGCAATTTCATTAGTCATTTCGCGTAGGTACAAAAACAATCGCTACGCGCGTAACCCAAAACTTTGCATCATTCACTGTTGATAATGTCATATAAATACCCCGAGCAACATGTCATATTCAAGTACATTTACATCCTGTTCATAGAAATTCTTTTGTATTCCTCTGCAGATGCAATGTCCAACAAATACAGCTGTTCAGGATATCGTGAGATCACGCATATCTCGCTCACTCATCTGGAGCTGGAGTTCACTTACGCCGATACCTGTCATAAACATATTAACACATCACTGGCAGGCCCGGATTCACCCAATTGTATAAAACTGCACCCAACGCAAGCCCTCTTCCCCAACGAATGTAAAGAAATCTGTCCAGTGCCACTAGTCGATTCCAACTCTTCAATAAGCAGGTGACTGAAATGAAGATATTTCAAGTGAATAAACATGGTGGGTGCGGTAACAGCTGAACAACTCGAAGCCGGCATTCACACTTCCAAGAACAAATATTGCCGGGAACATCAACAGTATCGCTGATCACAGTGGTAGCCGTTCCTCTGGTTTCCGGAACATAAAAATCGAGAGTATAAAAAGCCTCGCCACTTGGATCTAGTCGTCCAAAATTTCTCTCCCTCATCAAGCAATCTTTTACACAAACCTCTTCGACTACCGGCAACATTTCTATCACCAACCTTAAGGCTTCGGCTAGAACAACAACAGCAGCCATGGAAACTGTTGCATTTTGGGCGTTTACCGCTCAGTATACCACCCCGGCTTGGAATGCCTCGACCGATTGGGCTATGTGGGCTTTTGCTCTTCTCCTCATTCCTTGGACCTGGATACTCATCGGCGTAGCAGGTAATATGGGTGTAAACCGGGGTCCGAGATTCACCGAAGCCTTGTCCGGTGAAACAGTGCATTTGCTTCAAGGTTGAAAGCCACAAGCTGGGCCTGATGATTGTCTTTGCGCTCCTGGCTATTGTGGTACTTCTTGGAGTTTCATTCTTCCAGGAGTCTACGCCTCAGGTGGCGTGTCAATTCCCAGGCGGATCATACCCAGGCAAGCCGTATCCAGTGTCGCAAGACATGATTACGGCTACTAATATTAAGGAGGAACGGTGGGACATCGAGGGTATGCTTGCTATTGAGGAAAGAAAAGCTGGCTAGATATGGCCTCGTACAACGCAAGCACAGCATGGGATGTCAAGACCCGGGTTATAGTCAAGGAATGAGTAAGCAGAGGCCATGGGAAACCCAGATGGGCAAGTTGTGTAGTTCTTCTACGTGTTCGTAGCAGTACGTTGCTTACTGTATGTCGCTTAGTAGTAAATATACTTTCCACAACTGTCCACAATACCATGATACATCTCTTCACTAGGAGAAAAGTTGAGAATGTTGAATCATACTATCCTGTCTCAAAAGATACGATAATCCCAGGTGCCAAAGTGTCTCGAGTTCATGATAATGACCCTATGTGAGGATGGCCCAGGTTTCAGGGACAGGGAAGTTCCGGATGGAGTAACAGCAGCAATAGCTCATCGGACAATGAAAAAACTCTCAACATGAGGCCATGATGGTGCTTGTCTTGAGTTGACAGCGAGACTGCAGTTCTCGGTATGTTCGCGGGTGTAGGACGAAGTCAAATTTCTCATCTCTCACTTCGTTAACCCTGAACAGGTGCTGGACCTGGGTTCTCGTTGAGGTTATCAAGGATGCCACCGAACCTACAGACCAACCCACAATAGGGACATTTCTTAGGATACCATTGAAGGAATAGGCGGGAAAAAGCTAAATAGTCATTCAAAAGGCTAGCGAGATGGCCTTTGATGGGTAGTGGAACATTGCCCCTCCCTCTCTGGCTTCGGTCAAGTCGTCATACTCTCGTGAGATTGATCGGCACCAGTTACCAGGAAGTAATCGAAGAAGAGAAACAGGAAGATATCTAATGAGCTTGTGTCCGAAGAAGCCAGCGCTCTTGCCGTAGGGAAGTGCCAATGGCAGGAGGATTGCGTGAAACAGTAGAGAAAAAAGCAAATTACGATTTGAATAAAAGAAAATAGGACGTAGTTAGAGAATATAACACGTGAACAGCTACAGTTGCCGTTAGGGAGGAAAAGAAATGGCTGCACTTGCCAACAAACAAAAACTCGACACTGACAATATCTATCCGCTTGGATAGGGGCATATACCTGTCCTTCTACCGTCAAAAGATCTACTCCAACACAAAAACCCTCCAAAGACTGTAATCAGCATTCACGCTTATCCAGATCGACGCTTGTCCAGGTCAATCCCCTTTTCCCAACAAGGTGAGCCACTGGGCTTCAGAATGCATCCAAATACAAGGTTACTCCTTATCAACTTGATCAACAGTTCCTTTCTGTTGGTTGTCTGTCGCTCCTGGTTCCACCACTGGGCGATTCAGGACCTTGTCCTTGAAGAACCTTCGGAACGGCCCATCTGCCCAAGCACCCAGCACCTTCAGTGACTTGATGAGGGTATAAATACCCAAGATCGAATTGGTTTGTCCGATGACAAACATCTCACTCAACAGAACCTCGCCTTCTTCTTCCTTCGCCAGATACAAATTCTAAGTGTGCTTCTCGGCGAGGATCAAGGGCATGTATAGCTCGAAAGGTTCTTTGTGGCGAACTGGCTCCTTTCCATCTGGACATGATGCCCATGACTTCAAGATTCTGATCTGTTCCATCCAGGCAGAGATCCAGACAGCCAGTTGCGGGCGACCATCTGACGCTGTGGTAGCTTTTGTCTCGATATTGATAGCCGCAGGCCTATGACGAACAAGCTGGTGAAACGATTGGTTCAGCGACATATGCCGGTTTGGGAGCTTGCGGAAAAGCTTCGTAGTAAGGTTCTTGAGTTCAAGGTCGTGATCGAAGGCCAAGTTGATTGAGTAGTCGATCTGTCGACCCTCAACAGGCTCTCCGTTCCCGCCCTTCGGCAGCAGACTTTTCTGAGAACTCAGGCAGGTGCTATAAGGAGTTAGATGAGCTCATGAGGGCACCAGGCTGGGTCTTACATGTTGTGAGGTATGAGACCTTTCATATCCCTCAAAGCTAGCTCAAGAATAGGAGCCGTTACACTATCGTTCCAGTTCGCTTCAGGGGCATTGTTCCCAGCGCAGTACTGTGCTCGGTTGTAGATGCGATGAATTTCACCAAGTTCGACGAGGGCGGCTTGTCGCGATTGCTTGTCCATATCATCAATGTTCCATGGATAGATTTCATCGTTGGATGCGGTGGCTGTGAGCATCGCTTCTATTTCCTCCTACAGAATGTTAATCACGGGTCCACAATCCCTCGAACGTGTCGAAGTACCTTGACGACAGCTGGAACCACCTTGATATAGGCCTTTGCACGCTTGAGGGCTTCCAGATCCGACGGAAGAGCCACCTTCTTATTGAAAGTAAAGGCTGGTGTAGTCACACCCAAATCAGGGGTTGATTTGGCTGCACTGCGCTCTGATGCTCGACTGGTCGACTTGGTGGGCGAGCCTGAATTGATCTTGTTTGAGCTTTCTCCTCGGCTCCGTGGTTGAGGACTTCTAGTTGTGATCACAGATGGAGCGTTGTGAGGCGGCGGCAAGAGAGGACGGGACAATCCAGATGCATGATGGCGGACTGATGAAGCTCGTGGCGTGGGTTCCTCAGACTCATCTTCAACCAAGTTGGACACAGCAAAATGAGCGTCGGTGAAGGAGTAGGGATTTGGTGGTGGACGAAGCTCAAACACTTGTTGGTCGATGTCTCGCGGAGGAGTCTGTTGCGGCGATTTGGAGACTTGAGAGATGGTGCGCTTTTTGGGACTCTTGGAGGGACTGGCCATGTTGTCGTGGACAGTATCCCGTTGCGCTTCTATCACCCCAGTAATCCAACTCTCAATGCATTCAAAAAAATTGTGGTCTTGAGTCAAACCGTGGGCCATGATGGTTGAACGTGGGGTAGAGTGCGCTTTGTGTTTGTTATTCTGACTTAGGTAATCAGCGCGTTGATGTAGCAACTGGCACGTGGCAGGGTTTGCGTAGTATAGTTGAAATCTCTGTTTGAGGCCAAATGCGAGTGAAATGCGCTACGGTTCTTGGTGATGCGATGATTTTGCTGGTGGTGAGGATCCCAGTACTGGGTGATAAGATAAGACGACACGCGATCACACGAAACCTCCCATCCTTGACACTTATGTTCAGCTATACTAATAAGTATTTCAAAGTTATTATGCTCATGAGGTTTAAGTGATATTAGGTCTGTTAACCGAGGAGCCATGCTTGCCATCGTTGGCGGATTGACTTGCTTGGATAAACAAACCGCGACACTACTTGTGACCCCTGAGCCAAGGGACAGACTCCACTGAAGCTACATTTTGCAGAGAACATTGAACTTGCAGAGAAAACATAACTACCTTGAACAAATTGGCTGGCCTTTGGTATGAAGGAGGAGTAGAACTAGGAGATTTTAAAAAACTCATATGCTAACTTATTATTATTTTTTGTCAGGACCAATACCATAAACCCCTGGCCGAACAACACTGGCGGACTGTTCGATTCGTTGATTTATCCAACAAACCCAATTCTATCATGAACAGATGAACAGATGAACAGATGAAGTGAAAACCCCCAAGCTACCTTGTTTTGCTAATAACATTGCAGGCACCACTGGTATACCTTCGTAGACTGCACTAACAATCCCTTTCAACATCGTCCCAAGCATTACGCCTGGAAATGTGTCGCAGACACGCCACTACAGGCATAAAACCCTGCTTGGCCATGTCTAAAAGTATCAGAGCTCAAGAGGGAGTAAGGGTTCTTCCGCAATCCGAGTTCATGATGAAGCTGAAAGCTTCAATAGGCCTTTTCCACTCTTCGTTTTTCAAGGCTCACTCAGTTGCAGCCTGCAGACTCACAGACGTATAAAGAATTCATTCCAACAAGTCATACGTGCGAGTTTACCTCAAGAACTAGAAGTCTATGCTGTGCATTCTCTTCACCTATGACTGACTCTTAAAAGTTTCCAGAGCTCACTCACGACTATGTTACCTGACGGGAAGCCTCCGATTCGGCAATCGCCATACCGACCACTTGACGACGGTAGGGATGAGATTCGCCTTGTCACAATCAAACCACTGCAATCCGACGGGCTTGTCCAATGTCACCTCTCGACGGCTTCATTGAAAGAGTTCCGTCCTGAATACCTGTCTTTCATTCACGCGTCGGGACTCGTTGAGCACTCAGCGCGACGAGTGCTCCCAAAATGGATGCAATCTTGCAAACAGACACCCCAAGCTCCACCAGGGAATGCTGCTCTCCCTGTGGTTCCTGGGCCATCTCAAGTTGCCCACCGTTACCGCTGGGGTGACTTTGCCGCTTTGTCGTACGTTTGGGGGGAAGAGAAACGGGACATGATATTATTGAATGGAACTCCGTTTCCAGTTACAAAGAATCTAGAGATTGCCTTCCGGGCACTGGCAATCAACAAAGAATTCCAGGGTGATTATAAAATCTGGATCGACGCCATTTGCATCAACCAAAACGATCAAGTCGAGCGCGGAAGTCAGGTCCGGAAAATGAGAGACATCTATGGCGGAGCTTGGGCCATTGTCTCATGGCTTGGAAACAACAATGGGCGGGCAGATGTTAAGGATGCCTTCCACCTTCTTCGAACCCTGGCATCTCTATCTGAAGATGAACAGGAGCTAACTAAACTGTTATTCAGCGACCAGACCTCGTGCGAGAGGAAGGCTTCTTCGCTCTTCACGAGCTCATGAAACGGCCGTATTGGTCGAGGCTCTGGGTTATCCAGGAGGTTGTAATGGGTGCATCTTTTACCATTTTACGGTGTGAAGATGAGCTTCTAGACTGGGAATGTTTCTGCAACGGTATTTCCGTCTTGTATCGTGGACATAACTGGACCCTCAAGGATCTTCTGTTGGAGAGAGAGAGAATAAGCGAAGGAATCTTAGATTTTCGGCATGGCACATCACGAGCCTTCATCTTGTTCACCAGGCGCTTCGTGAACTTGTCTCGTATGAAGGTGAAGGTATCGGCAACCGTCTTGGTTTCCGGCGTCTCCTACAGGTCGCCAGCTCTGGCCAATGCTGGGATGTCAGGGACAAAGTTTTCGGTCTGCTCGGACTGATGGACCCCGAAATCGCAAGAGAGGTCGGACATGATTATAGCCTCAGCCCTCCGAAACTATTTGCAGCCGTTGCAAAGGCCTTTATCAAGCATACTGACAGTCTTGAACCTCTGCGGTTGGCGAATCCATGGGGGAGAAACGGTTCACCTGCATGGGCAGCAGACTGGACCTGGGAAGGAAGAATGCCATCATGGCGACCTGGTTCAACTTTCACTGGCTCAGTTGGCAAAACCGGGGCCTCGACCCTTCCACCAAAACCGGAGACAGTGTATAATGCCGACAACGGCACTCCTGCTGCCTACAGGTTTCTTGAAGACTGGAGATTTCTTTAGTGCGATGGTTTCGTGCTGGATGCGGTTGGTGGACTGGGTGCGCCCGAACGCTACTCGTTTGAATGGGATCCGGATAGCATCATCCCATATCCTTCATGGAGAAGCGCGTATGGGAACAGAGAAGATACATCAACTGCCCTGATGGGAGCACTGCTAGGGTTAGGACATACAGATCATGGCGGAACTCAGTTGCATAACTTGGCTCTCTCTCGCCTCCCTTCTACCTTTCTGACAGGCTTACCGCAGTTCGTTGAGCGTAAATGGTCATGGCTTGCAAACCAGCAAGGCTACTACTACAAGTGGGAAGGTTGGCGGGAGGCGCATGATGACTTTATGCTAGGCGAACATCCACAGGGTAGCTTCTTTACGGATTTCATTCCCGCTGATGCGCATGAGTCTACTTATGTTGATGTGTATTGTAATGTTAGGGAAATGGTCATGGAGCGACGGTTTATGCTCACAAAACGGGGTTACTTGGGCTGGGCCCCCGATAACTCGCTTGATGAGCGTGAGGAAAACCATACCCGAATCGGTGATCTTGTTGCTATTGTGTTTGGATGTAGTACCCCTCTCATTTTACGCCCGCGAGGGGAAGCATTTGTAGTTGTCGGTGAGGCTTATGTGGAAGGGTTTATGAACGGAGAGTCACTTTGCCTGATAGACAGTGGAGAGTGTGGTGTGCAATCTTTCTTATTATGTTAATATATACTGTACTACTCTATAAAAGTACTGGACATTTAACTCTGCGAGTGAAACGAGGAGGAAGCAATTGGTACTAGACATCTGATCCTCGCTGCAATTCGAGATTATACTGCCGCGTGTCGAACCCTTTGTATAGCTGAAATCCAGTCTTGTCAGTATTGTTCTGGACACTTTTGACCGCCCTATATTGCTTGTCATGACCCTTCAATCGATCTGCCTCCATCTCTTCCTTGAGATAACTGATCTCCGCATCCTTGTTCTGAATCTCTCGGAAGAGCTGTTACTGATAAGTCCAGTTATTTCCACATACCGTTCCACTTCCGAGCCTCATTCTTTAACTCCTTGGACTTACCTTTCATGTCTTTAATCACAATATCGAATTCCTGAGACTTGAGTATCCACTCTTGAACTTCATTTCCTAACTCTTGGGACATCTTTCCGTACTTCTGAACCATATCCCTCTCCTGAAAATTGTTTTCTGTATCGACACATTGTTCAGAACTCTGGGTTTCAGGGGAATCTCGCCGACGGAACCTTGTCTCCATGACAGTTGAACAGGCTAAAGGCATATGACCGCACACACACACACACACATTGCAGACGCACTGCCACTGGCAGCCCCGAAGCTGCGCAGTTAAGTAGAGCTACCACTGCAGCTGAGCTTGCGGGCCCACTTCACTTTTATCTAGCTTCTCGCCCGCTTCTTCTTTCTTTCTTTCTTTCTTCCTCTACCTTCATCAACTTCGCCCTCTTATCAGCCTTGATCAATTCTTCTACCCTTACCCAAGAGCCACATTGCCTGCCTCAAGCTGCAGGCTAACCTCATAATAGCTAGCAAACGCGACCACAACAATAGCTGGCAAACATCACCATCAACAATGGCGAGTCAAAATCCCCTTCCGGGAGAAGCCTCTCCGACTTTTCCTCCTTTAACATCACAGCGGACTCCTTCTAATGATCTTCCGAAAGATTTAATCGAATACCATAGTCTTTACTCAAAGCATGGTGACATTCCAGCTGTCTCATCCTTCGACTTAGACCCAGCTTGCTACCAAGATAACGAAGATCGGCTTAGAAACCTTTTTGGAAAGTTTGATTTCTATCCCGTGCCTGGCAAGATTGTCATCTGGATGCCCTCGGTAAGGCACAGCAGGTTTACCAAGGGCGTGGAGAGTCACATCGAGAAGCAGCTTGAGGCAATCAAAGACACCTTACCCGGACATATCGACAGCGAGGGTGATGGTGACGTGAGTTTGAAGAACGAGTCCCAACTCCAACCTAATGCATCATTTCGATACATCGGCGATGACGGCCATGGCAAGGCGCCAAGCCTCATAATCGAAGTTGCCAATTCTCAAAGCTATAAAAGCCTAATGAGCAAGACCAAAAAGTATCTCACCAAGACCCGCGGTGAAGTCAAGACTGTCATCTGCTTTGACATTCAGTACGTCAAGAAGCCTTTGCAGGACTCCACCGTGTCTGTCTAGAAGGCAGATCGCAGTCCCTCAGGCAGGCTCATGGCTTACTGCAGCATGAAGCCAACGGTAAGCCCTGATCAACCCCCCAACCCCCCAACATTATGGGACTAGTAGCTAACGTGTCTTAGGCTTTTCAATCGAAGAATGGCCAGCCTACTAACATGCAAAGGACATTGCATTTGCCGCTCCGTGACTTGGCACCCAAGAACTTGGACACCAGCAACTGGCCTGATGGTTTCATCAGTATTCCCTTCTATCAACTCTCAGAGATTCTTACAACTGCAATCAAGTCAGAGGAGCAACGCAATGGGCCCAGCAGCGACAGTGACGGCGACGAAGAGAGCAGCGATGAGGCTGACGACAATGGGAGCGACAATGGGGATGATGAAGACGTGGACGAATAGTTGGGCGATGGCTACGGACCAATGCATGCATGCCTCCCTCGACGGAAGTTTCCAAGTTTTTGATATGAAGAGGTCTGGTTAAGATGAGAAGAACCATTCATTTCTTGTATTGTACCGCCACAGTGAGAGGAAGCAGGGGAGGGCTGGGCACCGTATTGAAAGTGCCCCGTTGATGAGAGCTTGGATTTCTTTTGTTCCTAATTGACTGCCATAGCATGCTGAGCTGTATAGAATATTTGGAGTAGTGGCTTGCGTATTGCGCAGTTTCACATAACTCTGGTAGTAATGCGCGAGTCCAAATTAATCACTACTAGCGGGCATAAAACTGGATGTAAAGCCCACCGATTGCAGCTTTCTTCTTCTGCCTATCGTAACACGTTCCAGGACAGGATGGAACACCCAACAAGTCTCCCTACGTCTGACCTTGAAGATGATAGCAATGGCAACGGTTCTCTGCCCATCCCTTCTTTCAACTTCATCTTACCTAGCCGACCGAATACCCCCTTACCCCTCGGCGAGACTTCATATTTGGGGTCAGCAGGCTTGTTGGATGAGTCCGTTAATCATGAGCTGGATCTCAATGACCCAACTTGGCCTTTAGACCTAACTCTAGGCAACATTGAGCAACTGGAAGCGATCAACGAGTCTTGCTTTCCTATAGAGGTATCGGGGTCTTTCTCAATCGTACCAGAAACCGAGTCGCTGGAACAACAGCTGAGAGGCGCCCTATGTCAACATGCCCACAAAGAGTCGAGAGGGTTTCTTCCCCTGGACAAATTGAATGAAATCGTTATCGAAGACTCCGTATCTGTTGCCCTCAAAGAATGTATGCCGCATTTGTCGCATGATGTTGCACAACGCTATGCAAAAACAATCTGCCCAGGATCCCAGCGAAATCATATAGAACTATCCTTTCGACGCGTTTGTGTTGGACTGCACTGCAGTGGATAAGTATGTCATTGAGGCGAGGATATTCGAGAGTGTACATGCGCGGCAGAATATATTGCCTCGTCGACATGAGACGGGATCGTAGGTTATGTCGAGACATAGGACGCAGGAGCCAAACGGGAGGAATGAGTGGCAGCGAAGGCGGGGGTATGAAGATGACCAGTGAGATTTTGCGAGGGCGCGCTCGCGGGAGGTGAATATCTGGTTGCATCATTGTCGTATATAGCATCTGTAGACAGTCTTGGTGGCGAGAGTAGGCAAGGGGTTCATTCGACGACGCGCTGGCGGTCATGGTAGTGAAGGCAAAATCGGCTGCGATGCAAACCATTACAAGGCCTGGTTGATTCGTGGTGAATTGCGGTGGAAGAAGCTCATCGCGTGAGGTCCGCAATGGAATGGACAGCCTCGTTGCGTCGTGCTGAAGATTGGCTGCGGGAGATCGACGCGACGTTAGCCAGAGCGAGCGCAGCTTACGTGCGATAATGAGGGAGGGAGAGTGTCGGATAGGAGAAGAGTAATTATCGTATCTCACCGTCAGTCCGTACACCCCTAGACTCCGCACACCTCTCCTATTA
>JACYFE010002616.1:0-39721 GCA_014764975.2 Fusarium sp. DS 682 | reverse complement strand
TGATTTTTGAAAACCGTCTTTGAATAATCTCCTCGGTAGTAGGTTATGCTGATTAATCCTTTCATTTATCTTCATCGTTCACCGTCTTCAATTGTTGATTCCCCACGCTCACTTATCTTACATGCACGCCATCTGGCTCGCATCAACCTCACAGCAAGCAACGCAAAACCAAGCCCTCAACTGACTCACATGCACCCCTCAGTGGCAGTGGTGCCCCATTTAGCTTTTAATCTCACTGCGGGCATAAGCACCCTCGAATTCAGAACATCGGTGAAGGCACTTTGGGGGGACACAATTCACACTGACGGGCCGTTTCCCTTTCCTGCAAAGTCACGATAACGGAGCGCCGCGGACTAGTTGACGAGATGAAATAACTTTACAATGCTACCCAATAGGTGCCATAAGCTGTAGAATTGCGGCTGGGGTGGTAGTGTGCAACGCCTCGCCGCCGTGAGGCTGCCTGCTGAGGCGCTGGTGGTGACACTCAAAGACAGGATAACTTCATTTGTCTCTGTTTAAGTCTAATTCACATGTCTTGACAAAATTCTGGAACATAATCAGACTACTACGTAGTATGTCTCAGCCTTAGATCTGAGCGTTTGTTTACACTCGCTTAGAAAATCTAGCGAAATCAAATAGAATGAAGTCACTTTCTTTTGCGTGACCAATTTTAGGTCACGCTTCTCATATTCGCAACAACACCATGCCATGACCCCAATCATCTGCCTCAATTGATCAAGTCAGGGTCTGAGTACACTGTTGTCTCACACGCCTTTCGATCATGAGAAATCCCTCCAGCTGTCAATATCGAGATAGCATCATGTGGTGCTTTGAGGTATAAACAACACGTACGATAATCCTACAACTGCTATGTGTCCATGTGAATAACCTCATCTCGTGAAGGCCAACGTCACCTCGGCTCCGATGCCTTGATTCCTTGTGCCGATCCCTTTGTCCGTCCGTGTTGAAAACATCATCTGCCGAGGCCGCTAAAAGCAGGGCTTCTCTCAGGGTTGTTCTTGGGGTCTTGTTCTTACAAGTTGATGGTATTTAGATAGCGTAAGGTACCTTAGGTAGGTAATCGTCATAGCTTATGGTGAATGAGACGAGGCCGCTCCTCCTAATTGATTTTAACTATTATTTTCTGAAGAAGCCAACAATTTAACCACTGGGCATCAGAAACACTCCATATCGTTCATTTCATCTCATATGGCCTTCCTAATTGGCTGTCGTATACATCGCTTTCCTGGGCTCGGATTACTCGCATTCCATGCACCAGGCCACGCAACTGGGGTTGTTTAACAACCAACCAGAGACTTTTCTGGCACCAGGATAAGCATCCAAAATCTCTAGCGACGATATCTTCATCCCTTGTCGACGTATTCCTCGCTTTCAGAAAGAACGAAATGCGTGGCCTCGGAATTATGAAATGTATATAGATATGAGTCTGTAACAAGATGAAGGATGATCATGACAGAGCAAGGCGATAGTCTACACGAATTATAAAACTTTTTGTCCTAATTTACTCGAAAAACTGAAATTAAAATGGCAGATCAAGAGTCTATCTGGATGTATGATCCGTCTTTCCCACTGGCTGTGGTTGGCGCTGTTGTATATAGCCTCATCTTCCTCGTCATTGCATATCTCACCCTCATCAAGTACCGAGCTTGGTACTTCATTGTTGTCGTTATAGGATCGGCTATTGAAGTTGCTGCTTATAATCTCAGAATTCATTCTATTCAAAATCAGTCTGAGATAGTAAGTAGACAACTCCTAATCAATTTCTCGTCGTATCTAACAAACGCTACAGACGCCTTTCGTCTTGACGCTGACTTACACGGTCCTCGCCCCTGTTCTTATTGCAGCTGGGAATTATCTTCTCATCAGCCGTCTGATCGTTGCTGTCCTCCCTCCTTCCCGTCACCGTATCCTCAAGATTCCAGGTCATCGTCTTACACCAATATTTGTTGCATGCGATGTGGTTGCTTTTCTCATTCAGGGTAGCGGCTCTGGCATCGCAAGTTCGGATAACTGGCAAGGAGAGATGGAGAGAATTGGAGTAAAGGTTCTCATAGTTGGATTGGTATTCCAACTTGTCGCCTTCTCACTCTTTCTGTGTGTTTTCCGACGCTTTCATGTTCTTGCGGTTCATATGGCTGTCGATAACGCGCCCAGCGGTTGGCAGAAAGTTGTGCTTGCAGTTTACATCTCGAGTATTCTGATCATGGTAAGTTAGCTGTCCATTCATTAGATCAGCAAATGTTAACACTGTAGGTCCGTTGCATCTTTCGTGTCATTGAGTTTGCTGGAGGGAGAGACGCATATGCATTTAGTCACGAGTGGCTCTTCTGGGTTTTCGAAAGCTTGCCCATGGTTGGTGCCATCGGGATCTTTTGCTTCTACCATCCAAGTCGATATCTTGGAAGAAATGGCGGCCGTTCTATGTATGTTGCTGCTGAAGATACTGTCGAGCTTGCTGAGGGACGCAAATAGCCTTCCCATCAACGGTCAGTAGATCAAGGAGTATAAGGGGATACAGAAGGTTTGCCGGTTAAGGATGCTTTTTCTGGGTCATGTTGACTTACAAGACGAGTTCGTATAAGTTCAGAGGGTAAAAAGAGAGGATAGAATGGCATGGTTTGGTAATATTAGTTCCATTGTTTTTAGTGTTTATGGACTCCAAAGCTACCTTACAGGTAAAGAAAGTGTCTCTCCATCTTGTAGAACTGTTCTACCATTACTTAATAAGAACGGTTTCCAAACTTGGTCCTCGTCATCAAAAGAGTAATTGAGGCTATTGATGAACTTCAGGGGCCACTCGCCATATTCATCATACTCAACAGGAAGCTTCTGCAGAATTTGCTGCACCCAAATCTTGGACATGGCTTTTCTACAGTGGTAACCTTTCTTACCTAATGCAGACCTCTTTTCTCCTTCGACGACCTTCCGGCTCATGACAAACTCAAGAACGAGCATGTGAAGGATGACTAATTGCGAAGAGTAATTCGTGGGGTCGATGAATGTCGCAAAGTCATTGCTGCTGAGGTTGCCGAGCCCATCATACAAGAAGGCAAGTTCATGGTAGCCTAGGAATCAGTAGGTTGTAACTGAAATATGAAGGGAGACAAACTTTCTGCAGGGTTTGTAGATGCTAGGGTTGCAATTCTTTGCATATTTGCCAAATGCTGAAGCTCACCAACGCTGTGGCAGAGCGGACCAAGCTTTTGTATACTCTGACAGAATCCTTCCGCGATAACTTTGTCCAGATAATGGTTCTTTTCATGGCCGTCTTGTATAAGAGTCTTAAGTCTCTCGAGATAACTCAGTCGCCCGAACGTCTTGAAGATGCTGTTATCCAGATCAACATAAGGTTGTGTGCCAACGAGCCAACCTGACAAAGTGAGTAAACGGTAAATGATGGAAATTTTACTCGGATAAACTCACAACCTCGAACCATCGTGAGAAAGTCTATGAGGCCTTCGTTCATATAAGCAGATTGAAAAGTTAAATTGAGCATCGTTCCAAAAGCTGCCTCAGCGTCTCGATTGTTCAGCTCAGGCTTTGCAAGATGCTTATTCAAGGCACTGATTGCAATAACTCTATGCTTCAGAGCCGCTTTCTCATACCCAGAAGGTGTCAATAAACCTAGATGAGATGCGCCAAGTCCAAGCATAGAATGCAGTAAGAAGTCATACTTTTACGTATTAGTCGAATAACCGATAATCATGGCATTCGGCTTACTTCGTGTGAAAGTTGTGAAGCTTCCTGCCAAACAGTGAACCCATCTATGGGCAGAGGAGGATATGCTTCAAAGAGGAAATGTCGGAAGAAATTCAAATCATTGTGATCGAACATAACTGGGTCAGTTCGTAGTGGTCGTGAGATGACAACCGCTGAATTTTGCCCGCCATGCTTGGGCTTATTCAGGTATTCGCACTCCAGGCCTAACCGTTCACAAGCCTTGCATTCTGGTGTGGTCAAGTCGCATTTTACTCTTCTCCGTTTGCAACTAGAGCAACCTGCTCGAGATTTGGTGTGGCCTTTTCTAGGAATAGGACGTCTCTTTGTGACGATAGTGGAAGTATCGAAATTAGATGAGGATCTTGATGATGCGGATGCCGCAGTCTCGGAGGCCTGCATTGAAGTCTTAATAAGGTTTAATGATGTGTATTGAATTTGGTTGAGATTCATTAATGGATCACACTCAGGGTTCAGCATGTTTCGATATTTGAACGTAAGCCAAGGGAGCTGAGTTCCTCCGATCCCTGTCAGACATCAGATTGAGGCATCCAATCATAATGTTCAATAAAAAGTTCAACTTTATCACAACGTACAACGCCATTTTTGAGGAATATACAGTACTTTTGATTATACATATATGGATATCATCTACCTGCATAACCAATCCTCAGTCATGATGAGATTGACAAGCATGTATTCATTCATTGCTCATCTATTTTCATCTAAAAGTCGTTGTCATCCGCTCCTGACACAATAACATTGTTAACCTTGAGAACCATACGACATAATTGCGTGGCGAGCTGGAGCTGCTGCTTTTTGCCGATAAGAGGGTCGATAACAAAGGCGTCCTTCATGTTGTTGTCTCCGCGTCCCATGCAGTCGACACCAAGCTTTCCTCGGCCCTCAGGACCAGCCTTGACCTGCTGACTCTTGACCTCTGCAAGGGTAGCGATAGGGTTAAGACCACTGTTCTCGGCCAAAGTCATAGGGACAGTGTCGAGGGCCTCAGAGAAAGCACGCATAGCGTACTGCTCAAGGCCTGGTGTCTTGACGGCCTCATCCTCAACAGCCAGAGAGCAAGCAATCTCAGCAGCGCCACCACCGTAAACGACGCGGTTGTCACGGACCAGGTTTCGCACCACGCAAAGAGCATCGTGCAGCGATCGCTTAGCCTCATCGATGATCTAAGTGTGTTAGCATCATTCTCATTCTCGGAAATAAATAAGACTCACCATCTTGTTGCTACCTCGAACAAAGACTGTAACAGCTCGGGTGTTAGCACACTCCTCAATGACAAGCATCTTCTCCCGTGTTGTGCCGAAAGTCATCTCCCGGACGATGCCAGCAGTACCCAGCTTCTCGGCGGTCAGATCCTCAAATCTGGGCACGATTCGGCCGTTGGTAGCGATAGCAATCAACTCGATCTCGGGACCGCCGACCCATCGGACTGCTGGTAGCTCGTTCTGAAGGAGGAGATGGTTGGCCTCATCATCGAAACCCCACTGGCAAATAGCCAGGTTAGCACCTGTGTCCTTGATCTGCTGGATCATCTCAATAAACTTCTCCTTTTCGTAGTTTTGCAGCTTCTTGAATTCCTCAACGCTAGTAATATCGAGATGGTGCTTGGTCTTGGGCTTCGGGGGCTCGAAGGCGCATGTGAGAATGGCAATCTTAGCGTCTCGAACTTCTGAAGGCATTTGAGGGTGAGAAAAGTCCTTGTCGACAATGACACCCTTAACAAGGAGAGTATCCTCAAGAGCTCCTCCGACCTTTCCATCGACCTTGATCAACTCGAAATCGACATCCTTTCGTTCAAGGTCGGCAACGGAGAGGACGGCATCAACGGCGATGTTGGCAAACTGATCATGAGATTTGGACACAATCTTGCTACCCAGACTTGTGCGGGCGACCTTTACAAGATTGGAAGTCTCCTCGCGGGAGAACTCGATGGTGTCTGAAATCTTGTCAAGCTCAGCAACAGCGATATCGCAAGCTTGATCGTAGCCGTCGGCAATTCGAATAGGGTGGATTCCCTTGTCGATAAGATCGGCAGCCTGCTCCAATAGAGCACCAGCGAGGACAACAACACCGGTGGTACCGTCACCAATCTCATCGTCTTGGGACTTGGAAAGCTCTACTAGTAGCTTAGCAACATGGTTTGTAATCTCCATTTGCTGTAGAATTGTAGCGCCATCGTTCGTCACGGTGATATCTCCATCGGGAGAAATGAGAATCTTGTCGAGTCCACGGGGTCCAAGAGAGGACTTGACGATGTTCGCGACCGTTCGGGCGGCGAGGATATGGGACTTGACGGCTTCGTTGCCAAACTGGCGCTTCTTCTTCCCCTGGCTAGTTGAAGTTAGGAGGTGTAAAAATAACGGTGTGGCTGCAATAGTGATGAACTTACTCTCTGACGACAATGAAAGGCCGGCCTTGCTCATCCTTCATTACCGCCGCTGCTATTGTTAGCTGAAAATCATCACTATGGTAAGTCGTCGCAAATACCATTCGACACATCCAAATCTGTCCCCTCGTTAGCTACCCCTCGCCCCTCATCAACAAAACTGTGTAGGACTCACTCAATGAATCCATTTTGACTGTGACTTGTCCACCCGTGGGGAGCTGTATCCGCTAGAGTAAAGGCGTTTACGGCGATGTCGAAAAAATCCCACAAAATTTGGTGGCAGTCCGGAGCTTCTATCGTTTTCTTGATCGAACTCCCACCTCAATTTTTTGAAGATTTGGGTGCCTTGCACACCGATGCGCGGCGCGGGGAAACAAGATAGTCCGAAATTAGGGGCTTGGGCTTAGCGGTAGGTATTTGACCCCGCCACGACTCAGTACTGACCTTAGGCTACAGCAGTTCAGCGAGTGACTTCATCATGAACCCCACTATCAGCTTGTGCCCCGCCAATCGTCTATTCATCATTAAACACTCGTAACTTCTACCTTAAGTTAAAGCTTGGAAACCAACTTTCCAGAGCTTATTTCGAAAGCTTCACCTGCGTGTATCGTGTTTTAAGATAAAACTTTCTTATTCACTGCCTATAAAAACCCCTATTCTCCTTTGTTCTCGTTCTTCAGACACTTTCCTTTTCAATATCCTCCGATATTTGCAACCACATCTTCTACCAAAACCATCTTCTGCCGTACTGGGCCTGCTGAACAAGATGTCGCGCCATCGAATCGTTCACACTTTCGATACAAACGAAATAGTTTCCGAATTTGACGGAGATGACTACGAAGAGGATGAGGGAGACGAGCTCAGTCCAGAGGATCGCCAAGCCATGGATGATGGAACTGCAGAGGTCCGTCGGGTCCTAGGCACTGAAGCCAATAAGGTCACAAAAGCGCAAATTGAGGAAGCTCTGTGGCATTATTACTACGATATCGATAAATCAGTCACATACTTGATGAAGACATTCATTGCTCCGGCTTCTAAAGCAGCAAAGAAAGCGCCAGAAGGTATGTCAGTCTCTTTTTCTGCCTCACAACGCCTTTTTGGGACTGGGGCAGGCCACGGACGTCTGTCAAACGGGCACAGCTCCATCATGGACCTCCCACCAGCTTTGGGAGTTTCGACATGGCATTTTGACGACATGCCATGGTTGAGTGTACCTACAGAACGCCAGGCTGTTCTCATTGAGCCAGAGCGTCCTCGTGGAGGCTTATTGGGAGGAGGTGAGGGTGGTCCCAAGATGTCAAAACTCCAAGCACTTGCGGCCGCTAGGAAGAAGAAGACCGAAGAGAAGAAGGGGCTGGAAAGAGCGGGAAAGGGAATGGAAAGACTTTCCATCAATGAGTCACAAAAAGAGAACCAGCCAATCTTGGGTCGGGCTCGCCAGAATCCTGAACCTACGCTACAAGTTAAATCGCCACTCAAAGAGGAGCCAACAGAGCTTGAGACTGTCACCGACAACCATCAACAGGGAGACATCAAATCTACCCCCAAGGGGTGGTTTGTTGACGAGGACCTTCCAGTGATTATGCCTCGAGCTACTCCATCCGCCTTTGCTCGGACGCTCTTTGGATCTGCTCCGGCCAAACCCCCAAGTCCCGACGAAGTTTTCGCCATGCCATATACATCCTCTCCCATTTTTGTTGCGGAAGCTTTCGCCGAACCCAGTCCCGATGACGTGGTGCTCGCTGCCCAGGCGAAAGGTTCGCATTTTGCAAGGACGAAATAATGGGCTAATCTAATTCCATTCAGCCGGGAAAAAGCAAGTGGTTAAGACCCCTAAAAAGGCACAAAAGGAGAAAGACAAGGACGTTTCTGAAACTGAAAAGGACGTTGCCGGGCTGAAGATTGCCGAGGCGCCACCCCCTAAAAGCAAGGGACTCGATGTTGTTAAGGAATTTGAAAATAGTTCCAACAAGAGAAGTATCAGTTTTGTTGTAGTCGGTAAGTTGATTTCTCTTCTCGGTGTGCTTCGCTGATCGTGTAGGACATGTTGATGCTGGCAAGAGTACACTGATGGGTCGTTTGTTGCTGGAGCTCAAATTCGTGGAGAAGCATACTATTGATCGGTATCGAAAGCAGGCTGAAAAGTCTGGCAAGCAGTCCTTTGCTCTGGCATGGGTAATGGACCAAAGAAGTGAGGAGCGAGAACGAGGTGTCACTATCGACATTGCAACAAACCATTTTGAGACGGAGAAGACCAGCTTCACTATTCTTGATGCACCAGGCCACAGGGACTTTGTACCCAATATGATTGCAGGTGCCAGTCAAGCTGACTTTGCTATCTTGGTTATCGATGCAAACACAGGAGCATACGAGAAAGGACTCAAGGGACAGACTCGAGAACACGTGTTGCTTTTGCGAAGTCTGGGTGTTCAGAGACTCGTCATTACCGTCAATAAACTGGACATGGTTGGCTGGTCACAGGAGCGTTTCGACGAAATTGCCCAGCAGGTCAATGGGTTCCTCGCTGGTCTTGGCTTCCAGCCCAAAAATATTGACTTCATCCCTATATCTGGTCTCAATGGCGACAACCTTGTCCGTCGGACAGAAGACACAGCAGCATCTTGGTATACCGGCCCTACTCTGATTGAGGCTCTCGAAAACTCAGAGCCATCAACAACACGCGCTCTCAAGAAGCCGTTCCGAATGTCTATTTCTGAGGTTTTCAGATCACAGTTAGGCACAACGACTATTGCTGGGCGAGTTGACTCTGGTTCTGTTCAGATCGGCGATGCTCTATTAGTTCAGCCTAGTGGAGAAGAAGCTTATGTCAAGTCAATAATGGTGGATTCAGATATGCAAGATTGGGCTGTTGCTGGGCAAAGTGTCAGTGTTGCTCTGACCAACATTGACCCTATTCACATCCGAGTTGGCGACATGCTCTGTCATACTAAGGATCCTATCAACTGTGGTGATACTTTCACCCTGAAAGCCATGGCGTTTGAGCATCTCATGCCCATGCCTGTGGACCTCCATCGTGGACGGCTGCATTCTGCTGGACAGATTGTTTCAATCACAGCTACCTTGGACAAGGCCAGTGGAGTTATCGTCAAGAAGAAGCCTAGAGTTGTTCAGCCTGGTGGTGTCGCGCGAGTAGTCATCAAGCTCGCGGCAAAGGTTCCCCTTGAGCCAGGGCAAAGAGTTGTGATCCGAAGTGGAGGTGAAACTGTCGCTGCTGGATTATTAGAATAGCATTATGAACCAAATAAAGTTCACGAAAAGATGCCCCGATTATGCATATTGTGCGTTGGCCATGAACACACTATGTACTCCAGTACTTCCCTAGGCAATCTCGCATGTGCTCAGCAAGAACAGCGCGGTCTTCTAATCCCCATTTGCGATCTACCACAGCCTGAGTTGCGTCCTATTTTTGTTTAAAATTGATGGAGACTGTTCCAGTCGTGGTATACACAATCAAAATTCAGGCGAATGAACAGAAGTCCACATCACGGTTTTTGCACTCAAACAGAAGCAGGCTTCAAATTCAACATACGTCATATATGGTAAAAGGTGCGGGATAATTGTATACAGATTAGAAGTTCAGCTCGTATGGAGGCCAAGTAGGTTTCCGAGTGCCAAGAAAAGATGCTGCAGGGAACTTTGAAGTGTCAGTCACGTTTTAAGAATCGACGGAAAGGGACTTTATATGGGGACTAGAGTTCACGATATGTCATAATGCTGTACCAGAGCTTGAGAAACCTTGTTAAATACTACATACAGAACTACTGAGCTAAACTTGCGTGCGTCATGCATAACTCGTCATGTATCACTAATTATACAATAGGTATAAACCATTACCCGACAATTTCAACAAAAGCCTTAGTCCAAAAGTCCCTTCTTACCGTCACCGTCAGCATCCTTCATGGGGTTGAGACGATCAATCAGAGAAGGCTTCTTGCCAGTCTGCATATCAACGCCGGAGTCACCTCGGGCCTATGAATGTTAACTTGATTTAAAGTATGAATGTTGAGAATAGGTACTTACGTGTTGACTCTTCAGAGGGTCGTTGTGAAGAGATCCAGTCTTGACCTGGTCATACTCGCTTGTGTGCGGCTTGTTAAGCCCAGCAGTGTTAGTGGTTCCAAGACCACGGTTGCTAGAACCTAGTGTTCCCATATTGCCAGTGCTGCCCATGGACTCCACGCCAGAGCCAGCACCGGCAGTTCCGGGAATACCAGAACCAGACTGGAGACCAGTGTTGTTACCGATACCTCGGTTGCCCTCAAGCGTGGAGGGAGCAGCAGCAACACCCTCACGACTCTGGTGGTGGGAATGAGCGGCGGTTCCAGTTGAGCTACCAAGACCACGGTGCTTGGTCTTGGAAGACTTGCCCAAACCGCGGGACTCCTCGTCACTAGAGCTCATGGAGCTACTGCTAGAGGCAGATCCGCGACGCTCCTTGTGTCCAATACCGTGACGGTGCTTGCGAGTAGCTGCAGCAGCTCCGGCACCAGCAGCAGCTCCGGCGGCAAGGCCTTCAGTGTTGCGGCCCATACCATGGCCCTCACGGCCAGAAAGGCCTTGGTTCTCACCGTAGTTGTCACCATGACCGTGGAGATGCATGCTCTTATCGCCCTCCCGCTGTTCACCCTGGAGCTCTCGTCGGTATGGCTTAGGGCATCCCTCAAACTCAGTAAGCTTCTGAGCTGCTCGCTCCTTGAGACCACCACGCTCTTGAGTGAACTCCTCTAGGGTCTTAGCAGGGAGTGTAGAAGTACCATGATGAACGGCCTTAGCTTGGTGGATTTCGTGAATCGGGATGGTGGTGTGCACGACATGAGGTTGGATAGTCTCTTTGTTAATGACAGGCTGGACGTGTTCGTGCACATGATGATGAACTTTTTCTTGATTAGCTTTCCATTGTTTGGTTTGAGGTTTGGATTCTTACTTCTTTCACCAGTGACAATGGGAGCAGTCTCGGTGGAGTGGGTAGTACTGTGTGTCTCAGTAGTATCCCTGTACTTAGCAGCTTCCCGGTCGAGAGTAGCCCGAGTGTCTTGCTCATTACCATGATGGAAGGTCTTGTGCTCCACAGGCATAAGGTTGTGATGATGCTGCTCGGGGCTGAGATTGTTAGTAGCTACAAACAGAGTGGGACCGGAAGATCACTTACAGGGTCTCCTTGTGGGTAATGGGCTGGACGGTTGTGTGGTGATGCTCCTGGTGAACCTCCTTGTCGAGGGCAGTGGTTACGCTCTCGTGCTGGTGAGGCTTGACATGCTCCTGAGTAACATGGGGCTTGACGTCTTCATCAACGGTGGTTCTGTGCTTTCCATCGTTGGAAAGGAAGCTAGAAACGGCCTGCTTTGCTTTCTCCATTGTGGTTGGTTTAGGGTTGTTGTTGTGAGTGTGTGGAAATTAGGGGTATTTGTTGATTGGTGTTTGTTTCGCTGAGGCTTAGATGATGATGAGAATGAAGATGCTGAAAAGGCTGAGGTACGCATAAATTTATATACTTGAAGACGCTTTACATCGTCCCGTTGTCCGAAATGTCCGCCGCTTCATCATGAGCAATATCATGGACGTCATCTCATGGAGCTTCAGCCAACGGTGAGTTCCAATGTGAGCTCCTAGCTATCGAGATGGTGGAGGTCCGCATCTAAACGGCAATGATGATGACCTCAAGCCTTCCATGTCATCCCGCGATCTTCATTCGGTGCGTGTCTTATTTCCCACGCCTGCGTTCACGTCAACGGGAGAGCCGATTCTAGAGTCAGTGTGACCTGACACCTGCACCGCGACAACAGCTGAAAGAAGCCTTCATCGACGTCATGATCGAGGGGCAATCTGAGGAACAAGTGCTCCGCTGGAGCACATAAGGGCAAAGCTCAATGCATGTCTCGCCAATCCGAGATGGCGTGTTGAGCCTCAACTGGGAAGAGCAGTTGATCCGCAACCGGAAACCATTGACGGGACGAAATTGGGGATAACCTTATCCAATTTCTCCGAAAATCATAGGGAGGGGTGAAATAACAGGAAATGATGAGCAGGTTCTGCCAAGCAGAACTGAGACTAGATTGTAGATTCGCATAGCTAAGCTCTTGCTAGCGCGTTGTAGCTCCGATGGAGGGCGTCATCGAGTGTCCGCAAACTTCCACAAATCCTGTCCGTCGATCCCGGGGATGGGACCATGATCTCGACCGACTTCGCGATTCGGTCAATGGCGAAGACAGTGATGTAAAGATGCGGTAACTATCATATTTTCTGGCCTCAATGATGAAATGTAATGTCTCGGCATCGAATCAGATCACAGCAGTCCACTTCAGTCAGAGAGCATAGAGACCACGCGTGCAAATATTTCGTACTGTCACCAATACACTTCAAATTTCTTCCATCTTGTTCTTGTTGCTGTCACTTTTATTCCTCGTTCCTTTGTTGTTGGGCAATTCCAACTAACACGCCAGCCTCATGACAGGCCGTCTCAAGAATGCCATCAAGAAGAGAGCATCACGACTTTTCCACAGAGATGATGCCAAACCCAATTTGGAGTGTCCAGAATCACCCTCCTCAAGCAATAGGAACAGCCTGGGTTCTGCAAATAAGAATTCTCAGCCACGACATCGGAAATCTTTGAGTCTCTTGAGCAAAACTTCAAAGACTGAGCGGCGTAACATCCCCGAGATTTCACAGGCACATCCTACAGTTGGGGCCCAGAACACAAGCGACTTCCTAGCTCATCCGGCAATAGAACCGTTGAAAACAGATCCGACGCCTAGAACGCCTAGATTAGAACAGCCGCGCCCCAGTCTAGAGCCGGAAGATGCCGCTTGTTTGTATGGTAATGGAATTGTCGAAAATGCATCTCGTCCAACATTCCAGCGGTTTTCGGTAGATCCAGGACTACCCCAGGATACTGCATACCAGACAGCGAGATCAGGACACTTAGAAGATACAAATAACCTTGAAACGGAGTTGTCTCGGCTGGCCGTTTCTCCCAATGAATCAGGACTTCCTGAAATAGACATCGATCCTTTGACACCGTTTGACCTTGCTGAAGAAGTCGATCCTACTCAGGCAAGACTTTCATGGTTGGTAATTGGTCAGGAAGGGCCTGAGCACAATATAAAACCCTTATCCCAAGAGTCAGACGTCAACCTTGAGTCAAATTCGAGTCAGGAGATCAGCATTGATCGTAAACTGAAGGCCATCCATCCTAGGGATGCTGAGTTTGAGCGTATCAACGAGGAAGTCCGTGCTGGTACAAATGGCGAGGCCAATTTTCACCTGCAGAACAGCCTTGACTTCGACAGAACAGTTCACAACCAAGAACCTGTTGTGCATGAGCATATTAGACCTCACGTACACACTATCTACGAACCAAAATGTACACGATCGATCCACCACCGTGAACATCTAACTTTGATCCAGCCGATCAAAGATCCGAATCCAACGATTCTTCCAGAACAACACTGGCTTCAAGACGACAAGACTGGGGAAATCTATAGAATTCCTGATGAACTGGGGAGGGACTTGATGTGAAATGTATTTAATGTTGCATTTGTTTATTTCTTTGCCATTTGGGAAGCACAAGCAAGGAGTATCAAGAGTTTTACAATGTACTGGGTAGTTAGCATAATATGCAATTCCAATCGTGTCACTGCTATTACAATGACATATCATTGAATTTCACCGGGCTCTATTTTAGGTAATCATCCACAAATATAATAAGTTTAGCCTAGATTTATATAAGCCAATTTAGAGTATATTGCCATAAGAGTCTCGAAATATAGACTCTTTTTTAGAAAAAGGACATTGGAGAATGCTAGAGTTCCATGGGATTATCGTGTTATTTCTAACGGTGGTTCATGTGCTGGTCTAGGGTGGCATGGTGGGGTGGCTTATGATCACCCAATCATGGCTCAAGGAATCTTCAGTTTGGGATAAAGTTCAACGTGGCCTACTTATGCACAACCACTCATGGTCCTTCATTGACGCGGATAACCATAATCTAGGTATCAATAGCTTAAAAATGGTGACTTTGCGGATAATTAACGATATTAAGGGATATGAGGATCCTCTGCTGTCGCACTCACCCGAAAGGATACCTTCGGAGCCTTTGCTACCGAAGACCCACAGGTTCCTGTAGGAATATCCTCGAAGTTGATCGAAGAAGCCAAGTCTCCTGTTCTTTGGAGTGAATGAAGACAGGAGGCATCTCAAGCTACCAAGCTACAGGAGGTCAGATAACTAATAATCCTAAGCGACAAGAATACTTAGGTAAACTCAGGATAATTTAGGGTAAATTTAGTAGGCTATTTGACTACTTTATTTTCGCCTCTCACTTCAAGGTCTTACGCCTTTTTGCTCCCCGTAGCCAGGTTTACCTTAACTTTTGTCACATTCGGCAGGATTAAACCAGGCAGAGAGAGTGACATGACTCACAATCCGTAGAAGGCCACAGAAATCCTACGCAATCCTTTATTCTATCACCTTCTTTGCACATACCTAGAATAGTGATACACAGGTGGCGTCTTGCGTAGAGGCCAGCAATGACACTGGCCCTGTCGATTGAGGCGCTCGCTGTTTAAACAAGTGCCAGGGGTCAACAGCCTTGCCCTAGAAACACTGTCCCCGGCTTGTGAAAGCGAGTACTTCCTCCAATAAACTCCGCTGAGGAGGACTCTGAAAAGGCGGCTTCGTACAGTGCCGGAACCCCATACCCAACCTCTTGACCCCTGTCACGTGGGGCTGCGCGAATGATGTGAAATCTGGCCTTTTTCTCAATTATGGACACCTCGACTTTTTTGGAGACAGGCACCTTACTTAATAAGTTGTCGGCTTTCCTCCTGGTCCAAACCCGCTTCCTTCAACATTCAAAGATACCCCCTCTCTCTTCCATACCAAACAATTTGTGTGCAAGGCTTGAGACTCAGAGGCCTTTGCTTTGCAATTGATTGATTTGTTTTTTCTTTTTCCATTTCAGAGTCTTGTTGCGCTTTCGAAAGCAGAGCAACTACACAGAGCTCATCATGGCTCGTTCAAGGAGCTCAATGGCCCTTGGCCTGGGACTCCTTTGTTGGATCGCCCTCCTCTTCTCTCCTCTGGCCTTCGTCCAGACTGTTCAGGCCGACGAGGTCGATAACTACGGCACCGTCATTGGTATTGTATGTTTACCTCTTCTCGCCCGCTCATGATGACCCCGCTAACTAGCTCAGGATCTTGGAACCACATACAGCTGTGTCGGTGTGATGCAGAAGGGCAAGGTCGAGATTCTCGTCAACGATCAAGGTAACCGAATTACTCCCTCTTACGTCGCCTTCACCGAGGACGAGCGTTTGGTTGGAGACGCCGCCAAGAACCAGGCCGCCGCCAACCCCACCAACACCATCTACGATATCAAGTATGCATACACCGATCCCTCTGTGTACACGACAAATTGCTAACTGTTTAGGCGTCTTATTGGTCGCAAGTACTCCGAGAAGACCCTCCAGGGTGATATCAAGCACTTCCCCTTCAAGGTTGTCAACCGTGATGACCGTCCCGTTGTCCAGGTCGAGGTCGGTGGTGCTAAGAAGCAGTTCACTCCTGAGGAGATCTCTGCTATGGTTCTTGGCAAGATGAAGGAGGTCGCTGAGGGTTACCTCGGTAAGAAGGTCACCCACGCCGTCGTTACCGTCCCCGCCTACTTCAACGTAAGTTTGACATCCTCCTCTTCCGAGCTGACCAGCCAGCTAACTCTCTGCAGGACAACCAGCGACAGGCCACCAAGGATGCCGGTATCATTGCCGGTCTCAACGTTCTCCGAATCGTTAACGAGCCCACCGCCGCCGCTATTGCCTACGGTCTTGACAAGACCGATGGTGAGCGACAGATCATTGTCTACGATCTCGGTGGTGGTACCTTCGATGTCTCTCTTCTCTCCATTGACGACGGTATCTTCGAGGTTCTGGCTACCGCTGGTGACACCCACCTTGGTGGTGAGGATTTCGATCAGCGAATCATCAACTACTTCGCCAAGCAGTACAACCAGAAGAACAACGTCGACATTACCAAGGACCTCAAGGCCATGGGTAAGCTCAAGCGTGAGGCCGAGAAGGCCAAGCGTACTCTGTCTTCTCAGAAGAGCACCCGCATTGAGATCGAGGCTTTCCACAACGGCAAGGACTTCTCCGAGACCCTTACCCAGGCCAAGTTCGAGGAGCTCAACCTTGACCTCTTCAAGAAGACCATGAAGCCTGTTGAGCAGGTTCTCAAGGATGCCAAGCTCAAGAAGTCTGACGTTGACGATATTGTTCTCGTCGGTGGTTCCACCCGTATCCCCAAGGTTCAGCAGCTCATTGAGGACTTCTTCAACAAGAAGGCTTCTAAGGGCATCAACCCCGATGAGGCTGTTGCATTCGGTGCCGCCGTCCAGGCCGGAGTTCTTTCCGGTGAGGAGGGTACTTCTGGTGTCGTCCTCATGGATGTCAACCCCTTGACCCTTGGTATCGAGACCACTGGTGGAGTCATGACCAAGCTGATTCCCCGTAACACCGCTATCCCCACCCGCAAGAGCCAGATCTTCTCTACCGCCGCTGACAACCAGCCCGTGGTCCTGATCCAGGTCTTCGAGGGTGAGCGATCTCTTACTAAGGATAACAACATCCTCGGCAAGTTCGAGCTTACCGGTATTCCTCCTGCTCCTCGCGGCGTTCCTCAGATCGAGGTCTCTTTCGAGCTCGACGCCAACGGTATCCTCAAGGTCTCTGCCCACGATAAGGGCACTGGCAAGCAGGAGTCCATTACCATTACCAACGACAAGGGCCGTCTTACCCCTGAGGAGATTGAGCGTATGGTCGCCGAGGCTGAGAAGTACGCCGAGGAGGACAAGGCTACCCGTGAGCGTATTGAGGCTCGAAACGGCCTTGAGAACTACGCCTTCTCTCTTAAGAACCAGGTTAACGACGAGGAGGGTCTCGGTGGCAAGATTGATGAGGAGGACAAGGAAACTGTAAGTTTTTACACTACTCATATCAAAAACGTATATACTAACTTTCCCAGATCCTCGACGCTGTTAAGGAGACCAACGAGTGGCTCGATGAGCACGGCGCTGACGCTACCGCTGAGGACTTCGAGGAGCAGAAGGAGAAGCTTTCCAACGTGGCTTACCCTATTACCTCCAAGATGTACCAGAGCGCTGGTGGCGCTGGTGCTGAGCAGGACGATAACATCCACGATGAGCTTTAAATGCATAGACTGACATTTGGGAAAAGAACATAAATGAAGTACTTATTTCGGTGTTTGGTTGGAGGTTGGGATGCGCAGGATGTAAAGTAGATAGCGCAATATCATGATATTCAGCCACTTTCGTATTGCAATTGGTTGCATAATAATTGTGTATGTTTCCTCCAGCCTGCGCCTCATGAATCCGGCAGTAACAACCGAGGCAGTATTTGTGCATATCTGCCCAAGCTAGATGTGTCGAACGTTCAGACGACATCAAGCCACATGGCCCTTGAAGGAGCTCCTTCGCTTTTGGTCCAGTTGGCAAGTGGCAGGATGCTTGGTTGAGTTGGTCTTATGAGAGTTATTCATTTAGCAGTGTGTAGCTTCTTTGCTTATACCTGATGGGCCAGTGCAACAATAGTGTCGTCTGGTGAGAGGTACGTTGAGGTAACCCTGAGCTGTAGTATTAAATGTGTCTATCTGCGTTGGGATGTTATAGTTAAGTCAAGTTGCTAATGCCATTATTAACTTGCCGAATGTATCCTCCTTTAGATGAATCTTGTGAACTTTAAATATCCCTTGAGCGACCATGTGTATTTTAATGAGAATGTCAAAGCACCGCAAGAGCAATCATGTATACCAACATTATGAGCGTTAATTCTTATAGATAAGTGATTTTAACCCATAGAGAACTGTTTATTCTTAAAGAAGATATCAGTTTCAAGTATGTGCTGGTATGCTTGTAAAGATCAATGCTGAAATTGTCATGCAGGAGAGGGCAGTGCCAAGCTCAAACAATAGCAATTCGAAGGAGGATTGCATTAGCAGCTGTTCTTAACCCTACCTATCTATTGTCCTTCTTCTCAATAGAGAATTGCTAAAGCATTCATTTTGCTGCAGCACAGCTGCAACCCTCCTTGGCATTAAACCTTTCATCCAAACACCGTCTTCAAAAAGCTCCCAATACATCACCTAGAAATCATTGGCAACATACCGCATATACCTTTGATCATGGCGAGCCCTGGTATCGACTTCATCCGGTCGCTAGAGGATCTCTTTACGGAAGCTGGCGAAAAGGGTCGTGATGCAAAGGCCGAGTTTGTACACCTGCGCAGCAGCATCATCGATTTTATCATTAGCAGCGACGGCCTGACTGCTGCTAAAGCCCGAGCAAAATACAGCTTGAAGTTCACTGATGGAGCTGAACCCCAGACACACGTGGCCCTTTTCCCATCGAAATTCAATCTTGCAGAGAAGCGCACTCAACTGGATGCTGCAACCACCACCGAGGAGTTCATTGAGATCCTGCGTACTCTCATCAATGAGCAGAAACAGCGAAGTCGAAAGAGGAAGAATACCAATAAAAAGAAGGACAACACCCCCCCTCCGCAAAGTCCTAGAAACAACGCCCAGAAGCGCCTCGAGGCAGAAGCTGCGTCTAAGAATCCGTCGACAACTGATGACAGCCCCAGGAAACGCATCCGACTAAACACCAACAAGAACAGGAGTGACGCCTCCGGCTCTCCGACTTTCAGCACTACAAATCAGCCAAAGGATATCATTGTCACTGCGGCTGGTAAGGAGAAAGTGACCAATGGCAGCGACCCTGATGCGCCAGGCCCTATGGATATTGACTCTGGCACTGTATCTTCTCACAAGAGGGAGGACGAAATGGATCCGCAACAGAAATCACTGGATGAGAACAACCAACAACAGCCTGCTTCCCAGAGGCCTTCATCGGATCAAGAAGATACGCACATGGACAATGCTGGCGCTGAGATACTCCCCGCATACTGCAGATCAGATATCCTTGAAGTGGTTGCAGCAGCCAAGGTCATCGAAGCACACCAGTGGGAAGATTTCAAGCCAAAGCTTCTCGAGATGCTAGATCAAATGCACAAAGAGCCGACACCTGAGCAACATGAAAAGGCCCTGAAGCGTCTCCATGTAGCAATTGCCAAAACGGAGCAAGAGAGGTCTCTTATTCCCGCTGACGCCTGGAAGAAGTACGAAGAGAGGCTCGCAGACGAATCAAAGAAGGGACTATTTGATTGCACGTGGCCTAAAAGGCTCTCCAAGATCGGCAAGATCATTTACCTTCCAGAAGAAGAGGCTGCCATGGAGAGCCAGTGTTGGAAGCGTCTTCGCGCCGCAGCCCGTATATGTGCGATCCTAACGGAAATGACTGCCAAACCAGAGGACCAGGCTAACCAGAAGCTTACCGACGAGTGGCTAATTGAGAAACTCGGAGATATCAGCTTTCTGGAGAAGTTGTTTGCATGCAAGGAGCGACTTGGGGCGATCAAGGGCCCGGGATCAGAGGAATAACACAGTTGGGAAACTGGTGACAGTAGAGAGAGCCTAGGTACAAGAGAAGTTAAGTTTGCGGCCGAGATGAATCGTTATTTGGTTTAAGGAAATTCGATGAGATATCCCTTGTATGACAATCGTTCCTTAGGCTACAATCGAAGGTGATGTAGTGTCGGAATTGAATTGAAAATTGCTGGCGTTTCTCGAAGACTTAATTGTTTCTATGTTATCGGTATAGAAAGGAGGTTCTAACCATGGTTCCTCGGTCGCTAACATTACTGAAAGAACGGGATGAATGTTCACTTACACGGATCGCGTTCTACTATGCCACGTGACCATTGGCGTTGTCAGTTCACGTGATGTCGCGTCCCCTCGAACGCGTTGTCGCGACAGGGTTATGGCAATGACGACATGGACCCTACTTGCTTTGTTCAAGAGCATTGATAACATTGATAGTATTTTCTATCATTTCACCCTTTTTTACAAAAATCATCCCAGCCTCGCTATGCCACCTCGAAAACGTCCCGCAGAAGAGGTCGCCAGCACTCGCCGAAGCTCGAGGAGAGTTTCCACCACCAAAAGTCAATACTTCGAAGGTAGTGAAGATACAGAAGAGAGCGATGCGCCACCACCAAAGAAGCGCGGAAGACCTCCGAAGAAGCTCTCTAAAAAAGAAGAATCCGAAGAACCCTATGAAGATGAGCTAGCTCAGGAGCCAGAAGAAGAGGAGGATGATGACGAGGATGATGAGGATGCGCCCCCAAAGGTTACTATCATTCCCCTGGAGAAGTTAAGGGATACAGATGGTATAGAATATGAAGATTTCAAATTACACAAGAACACACTGTTATTCTTACGAGATCTCAAAGCCAATAACCAGAGACCTTGGCTAAAGTGTAAGAAGACACCACGCTACACTCATGGCTAAAGCATTACTGACATGTATAGCACATGATGGAGAGTACCGCCGCGCTTTGAATGACTGGAATTCCTTTATCGAATGCGCATCAGAATCTATTATAGAAGCTGATGATACGATCCCTGAACTTCCCATCAAGGACGTCATCTTTCGTATTCACAGAGACATTCGGTTCAGTAAAGATCCTACACCTTACAAGGTACGAAGCCTGTTGATCCAAAGTATGCAAAATTAAAGTTTATAGCCTCACTTCTCCGCTGCATGGTCTCGCACTGGTCGAAAAGGCCCTTACGCCTGTTACTACATCCACTGCGAGCCCAAAAAATCCTTCATCGGTGGTGGTCTATGGTGCCCTAGCGGCGACCAAGTGCAGAAACTCCGTGCGAGCATTGACGAACGGCCGAACCGATGGCGTCGTGCACTGAATGATGAGGCTTTTAAACGCACTTTCCTGCCCAAGGCTGCCAACAAATCAGATCCTGAAGCGGCGCTCCTAGCTTTTGCGGAAAAGAACAAGCAGAACGCGCTCAAGACTAAGCCGAAGGGTTTCACTGCAGAACATCGTGATATTGCATTGTTGAAGCTAAGGAACTTTACTGTCGGAACACAAATCGACGATAGTATATTTTTCCAGGATGATGCTCAAGAGAAGATCAGCGAGATCATACGTCCTATGGTCGGATTCGTAAGTCATGCTTTATTGTCACTGCCGAACAAGCTAACAAGCTTAGGTAACATTTTTGAATAGCATCGTTATGCCGGACCCTGGCCAGGATGACGATAGTGATGAAGAAGAAGAGGACGTTAACGGAGAGCCTAATAACGAAGAAGACAACAGCGATGACTAGTCAACACCTATGGCTTTTGTACGGCAATTGAGCAAACTTTGTGTTTGGAATAATGCAAACAGATCTAACTGACTATTTATTCAATCATATGTTTCAAATTTTTATCTAGCATAAATCAAACATGGCGACACTAGGGTCATGATCGCTGACCTCGCCGGCCTTGTTCTGCCAAGTGTTGATATGCAGATGTTCATACTTGATGCCCCTACGTAACTCCTTGCTGATGTACATATGATCAAGAGCCTGGCAGTTGCTATCGAAGAGATATGTGTATCGCTCTGTCTCAGGGATTTTGGCTGCCTCGTCAACATCAACAAGACCAGATGTCTTGACGAAAGTCTGGAGGGGTGCAACTGCGGCAAACTCATTAAAATCGCCAGCGGCAATGATGTGAGCCTTTCGGTCCTTCTTGAGGATCTCCGCAATAAAGTTCTACAAGTTGTCAGTTGATTCTTGAACATATAGGGGCTGAAACTTACGGCGGTAATCTCAGATTGTTTGGTGCGCTTCTCGACACCTTTGTTCACAGGAGTGCGAGCATCGCCATGTAGAGACGTCGAGCCACCCTTGCTGCCAAAGTGTACGTTGACAGTGAAGAAAGACTTCTTTGTGCCCTTGACAGGCTTCCACTCAGCCACAAGAGGCTTGCGGCTGTCATCCCAGGCAGGGTTGGCAGGGTCAATACGTCCAGGGTTGTACTTGAGCGAAGGGCCATCGAGAACAGCATTGACATCGTCAGGGCCGCCCTGATTGGGCTTCACGAGCTCAACTCTATCAGGACGGTATAGGTAAGCTTGGCGAATATTACCACCGGGCTGACCGCCGTCCTCATTATTGTCAGGCTCGACCTCGGCCCACTCATAAACAACACCGCTAGACTCCTCAATGCCATCGGCCAGGGCAGCGAGGGTCATGTTGGCAGAAACGACACCGTCATTGGTGGCGCCACTGTTGTCCTGGACTTCCTGAAGGAAAAGCAGGTCAGGAGTATGCAGTTTCTCAACTATCTGCTTCACGACAAGAGGCAAGTGAGCAGACTGAGGGTTGAGATTCTCGGTGTTGTAATCTGCAACTGTGATGCCTTTACAAGACCCCTTGCTGGTGAAGCTAACAGCAGGATGCTCAGCGTTGGAAGGCTTGCTGACCTTGGTGGCAGTCAGAGGAAGAATGCGGTAGAAGCCAAAGGCGTATGAGACTACACCAGTTATGTCGCCAACGTAGTCGCCGAGTTTGGTGTCGTCAGGATTCTTAGAGCCATCGAGAGGGGAGCCGATAATGATGGCCTCAGGGTTCGCATCTAAATGGTTAGCTCAGCAAGCAATTCATTTTGAGACTTTACATACCGTTGCCGACCATGGTGAGACCGCCGTGCTTGTTTAGACCAGAAACCTTCCAGTCACCCCTAACCCAGAAATCGCCAAAATTGTTGGGCCGGCTGAGAGCATACGCCTTAGGGACAGTGACAAGCTCGCCAACAAGACTCTCCCAGAAGTCAAGACCGTATGTGTTAGGCTGCAGCTTGGGGTTGGACGCTGAGATGAGAGACTCGTTATTGGGTACAGCGAAGACATTGCCCTCATCAAGCTTGGAGAATTGCTTTCCAGGAGGGTTGCCGGTGTCCTTGCCAATTACCTTGGGCTTGAATTTGTTGTCAGAGGACTTAACAACAATGTTCTTGGGAGAGGAGATCTCAGTGAGGTAGACATAGTCCTTGTTGGACCTGATCCCGTTAGCAATGTTCAATGCTTTAGTTGGTGAAACTCACCTGTACTCCTCGACGAGACCATCGAGCGTGACCACGTCTCCCACAGAGACGCTGCTCACTGCCGACCTGCCGAAGACATAAAGCCCCTCAGAGGTAGCAGGGTTACGATCGGGTTTTATCGATTGCAGATAAAAGCCAGAGCTGCCAACAGCCGTGACGAGGCCCTCTACACCAGTAACATTCTTCCCAGCGTATGAAGAGAGATATCTATCACCATTGATCTCAGCAATAGTCAAAGCCGCAGCCAAAGGGCTGATGAGGGAAGAGACGAGGAATTGAAGCTTCATGATGGGATGAGTTGAGAAACACTTGAACTGCCCAGCCCTTAAAATGATTGACAAGGCCACCCTCAGCTATTTGTATTCACAATACTCCGTTGTCGTCAAGACTTGCGTTACCTACCTATCCTGGTCTTACACCAATTTGGCACCGGCGCAAAAGACCCAAAAGGTTACCGAAATCCATTCCGCACCGATTCTCCCCTTGGCAAAAGGTCTATCCCTATAATTTGCGATCCCCATAACCGTCCAATATCGCCGCCAAGCCTCCAAACGCCCTATCGATCTGGCACGTTTATCTATGCGCTGAATTGAAGGTGACCAGTCAGCGTCGATTACGCGACCGCGGAGGGTTTACGCTTTGCCCTTTTTCGCAGGTCCCTTTTGTAGCTTTTAGACTCCTTGTTGTTCTTCCGTCTTGGCCCCTGTAAATCATCTATAGATTCGAAACACTTATTGGTCGACTTTGTCCTCGTGCAATCTTGCCAGAGAAAGAGCTGAAGATATTGTCTCAGGAAGTTATCTTCCGTCCTTTAACGGCCGGAAGTCTTGGCAGTTCATAGGGAATCGCGGTAGTTGTTTATCATTTGTCCAATGGAAATCACTCAGCTTTCAGGCCAAAAGCCATTGAAAAACAATCATTGGTCTCAATGATATCAGCGGGTATCTGTACAGCTAGAACTCCATATGTCGACTACCCGACTGTTTCTCCATAATATCCGCTTACCAACAAGCTTAAACATAAGGCTCTTTTAAAGCAAGCGACAAAGACTATCGAAGCGAGCCGAGGCAACTCCAATCAAAAACCTACAATTTGTCCTCAACCTCCAGGACACGTGCATATCTATAGTCGGAGACCTCCGACGAACTCGAGGTATTGCTAGGTACGGGTAGTCAGATTGAGCCCGAGATAGCGGGATGCCCCGTCTTTGTATGCCTCAATTGATGGAAATAAGTCCGCTCAAAAGTGCGCTCTATCCAACCGCCAATTCAAAGCAGGTTGCGTCAAGAGCGACGTACTGTCATAAAGGAAAGTGAAAAGTCCACCTCCTCATCACCGTGCCTTCAAATCCCACACTCGACCCATCTAACTGGACCCAGCTCAACCATTTTGGTCCATGGCGGTGTCTATAACATTGATCCGTTGACTCTAAAATCCCAACTACTGAAACAACCGCTATCAGAAGCTGTTCTGACTCATAAGCTCAACTCTGATGTTTGCATCGTGAGCTTTCAATTATTCGGTCACTGTGCTTGAGGCTCGGTAGCTGCATCGGGACTAATGTGAGGGCCGGGCACTGGCTCTGTCGTTTACTGGAATGGCTAAGGCATTCAACCCGTGCTGGTGCCGGCATCGAGACCATTTGTGATGGCCTTCTCCTTGCCCTTAGAGTCAGGCATATCGAGGTCGCGATAGAGATTGTGCTCATATATATACGACACTACGACGTCAGGAATCAAATAGTCGATCGACATGTTACGCTTGAGTAACAACCGAATCTTGGTACTACTGATGTCATTTGTAACGACCTGGATCGTTAATATCGTAAGACCAACATAAGTGTCCGAAGAACATACCTGACGGATTATGTGAATATTCTTCTCCCATTGCTTCAAGTTCGCCAGAGTTGAATCAATCTCGGTTCCTGTGCGCTCCAAAGCAAAGACTCCATAGTTGCCCAGGATGTGGTCAAGGTCACGCTCGTCCCAGACACCTGGAGTAGACATGGTCTGGATGAGATCAAGGCCAGCAAGGAGCACAATGCGGCAGCGCTTTCGAGTACCGTCAGTGCATTCAACACCGCCCATGACCTCATTGATTTCATAGTCAAAGTGATCGAGCACTTTGGCAGTTGGGATGTAAGTTGGGCTCTCGGCCTCCCAGGGGTCAACCATTAGCCACTTGGAGCTGTTCTCGGTCGCAAGCCTGCACATCTCAATCCGATGATGAGCAGGAGCGAGTCCCTTCTTTTTGTAGGCATCGCTGACTGACAAAAGATTAGTTTATGCATTTTTCATCTAACGCGACCTTCACTTACCAGGACTCAGAAATCCTGCAACAACTTCGAAATCTGATTGATGTCAGCGATGCTTCAGAAGCAATGAACGAGCAACCTACTCTCATTGCGAGCATGGTCCCGGGCCATGGGAAACATCCGGAGACTGCTCAGAGATTAGCCGCTGTTCCAATATTGTTGAATTCCATATTTGTCCACTAGTCGAGTTTCCACCTCGATCAATGCATCATATGTCAAAAAGGGGCCATAATCCTTAGGATAAGCTTACTGAAGGAACGTGATTGGGCTGAAAGAGCCGCAAGCAACTAGGCATAGCGGAGTTTTGTCTGGAGAGCATGATCGCTGGAAGCGGTGCGAAGGGAAGACGTAGTCCTCCCTCGTGTGCTCCTTGACGTATTGGTAGTCACAAGCCATTTCGACTGCTGTGTTGTTGATATTGGTTTCTGAGATGGGAAATGGCGGGTTGTGTGGAACGAGGGGTTTCGCGATCCGATATGAGCAACAGCGGCCGGCGCCGGTAGTTGACGGCGGACGGAAGCGAGGGGCACGGCAGTATCGGCGCAGAGACCGAACTACGACCGAATCGTTGAAAGTTGGCAGACCTGAGCAGTTGAGTCGATTCAAGTCGTTGAGATGACCAGGCGAAGGTTGAAATAGAGATGTGGCAAGTTTGCGATTATTGTTCGTCGAATACAGCGCGAGTTGGCGAAATGGATAGGCGGGCAGCGATGGCGGGGGCTCCGAAATCAGCAAGTATTGCAAGTATTATGATGATACAGTATGAGTTTCGCAAAGGGCTGTGGGTATCGCTTGTTGAGTTGAGCTGGTGAAGTATAGGCAGGGTTCTAGTGAGTGAATATGTTCGTATGGGCGGGAATAGAGAAGAAGATGGAAGAGTGAAGTTAAAGTAGAGGAAGGAAGGTTTTCTTTCCGGCCCTTTTGGGAGAATTGGATTCAAACTTCAGGCAGGGCAGGCAGGCATAGGCAAAGGTGGTGGGCAAGTGCTAGGCTGCGCGTGCGCCAAGATCCATTGCCTTAACAAGGGAAAGGTGGGGTGACATAAGCTATTCCCTTTGTTAGACTCCTCAGCTGAGCATTTTGGTAGGCCAGTTTCAGGCCCGCTAAAGAATCCGAAGCCATTCGAACCCCAGTCTCCAATCTTGGACAACCTACCATCAACTCAACGCATAAGCACCCACAAAACACGAAAGTCCAGGCCTTTGACGCACCATACGCACGCCATCGAGCTCAGCGAAGTGCAATAAAGCCACTGTTTTGTTGTGTTGTGTTTTGCTTTGGCTGTTGAAGATTTTACACCTGTTGATGCCTGGAATGGTTAGTTTCGCCTATTGGCTCGTTCCCAATTCCCATCAACTAGGGCACAATGTATGAATACCTTACCTCGAACACAATGAGTCTGTCCTTTTTTTCTTCATCATTTTCCTTGTCCGCTTCAAAGGAAGTCCTGATTACTCACTCAAAATCATTCACGTTCTAACTCTTAGTGGCGGGGTATGACGACGGCGATCTGAACCACTCCACCAAGCCGGCTCGAGGGAACGGAAACAGAGGCAGAGGGACAGCATAAACCCAAGCTCTACGGGAGAACCAATAGGTTCCCTGTAAAGTTACATTTTCAACCTTGGTTGGCCTCAAACCCGAAACTTATCGAACTGGTCTCTGGGACTGTTCTTGATGCTAATAGCTAAGTACCCAAGTAAGACTGATCAATGTCATTTCCTGTATAGCTACAAATCACGTTTGTCAATCTTCAACGCCGCTCAAGATAAAACTCAAAACAAAGATATCTTGACTTATTATGTCGCGACATCTGGCCCGTCTTCAGCTAACGAAATTTGCCATTCTCTGAGATTACCTTGTCTTTCAATCTGACTTCATTGCTCTGCCACGAAGATGTCTTTGTAAGCACAATGAATCAATCAGATTGCATACCATCGACAACCACTTTCTTCAATCCCTGTCAGGAAATGCGGGGTGATTCTAGCTATCTTGATTATCAGAACGTTTACGTTGAGTTTCTCAATTGACAATTACATAAATGATATACACAACTGTGTGACCTTTAGTAAGTTGAACCGAAGGTGTCCTAATCGCCCAGACAATCAGCGTCAAGCCATTAAATCTCGCAAACAGCAACTTCTTATAAACATGGATGTTCTTGAGCTCCAAACGAGCTTCTCCACCATTTTTAACGGCATTCTGTCGACTCGTGATTCAAAAAGGTACCACATCTCGAATTTGACACAGCCAATTTGCATGCTGTGACTTTAAAAAGAAAATCATATCATGATCTCTAAGAATATCGATAGGGTTACGTACATATCGTGCTCTTTGACGGAGAAATAGGAGAAATGCCTACGATATTAACCATTTTTCGCCTCTTGACTGAAATCGAACCACCAATCTCATTCACAAGACATAATAGTATACGTAGGGCCGAAGTCAAGTTCCTGTCGATTTAGCCAAGCCCTATTTACAATTGGCCATTTCCTTAAAGCCCCAGCTGAACAATCGAGAATCCAAAGCGATAGTAGTCTACGCCAAGGATTATATTCGCACACTGAATTTTCTTTTTTGGCCAGACGGTTTCAGACCACATCTCGCCTCGTTACTAGTCAGACGCCGAGAAAACACAAATGCCTCTGAGCTACTTAGCGGACCAATTGATACTTTGAGGGGGAGTTAAAAGAGGTCCACCATACCCCCGGCTTGAAGCTGTTTCTGCCACAATATGTGCTGTGATGGATGCATTTTAGCCTGTTCCGTTTTAGGGGAGTAATGGGTCTTCCGCATATCGCATTTCCTGCCGCCGACAGCGGACCAGCTTACAAAACCTCAGAAACTCGGAGTCATCATTATCGACACATTGCCCGAGGAAATAGAAATTTCGCGGTGTTCTTCAAGACAGAGCCGTATTTGCAAAGAGTCGAAGGTAAGGTGTAAGGTGTGACTTTGAGAAACAAACACTTTGAGCGACTTCGGAACCACACAAGAGAGAAGATCCACTGGAAATCAACATTTGGGGTAACTTGAGGTTTTCACCTTCCAGTCCACTTGGTTTGTGACAATTTTTGTCTTGCCCGAGTTGAGTAAGAGGCGTTTCTGCGAACTGTAATGCCCAATCCCCTGGACAGAGGCCTTGGCGTCAGAACACTTGAGACAGAATTAAGGACTCAAAAATAACTTGGTCAAAGAGCCTGCTAAGATTTCATTAAGATTATCCTAACGTTATCTCAATATTTTGTAACCTTCAATAGAATTCTCAGGTTTTCTGCCACTCCTAGTGAGGATGGGAGTAAAGAGAACACTCCCTAGCAACCTCTATAGTGCTATCGACTCGCAAATATATTGAAGGTATAATAAATTTCTAATAACTTGCAGAGGCTGAATCTGAATTGGTAAGTGGATTTATGACAGAACACGCTGCAGTAATATTTGTCTTTTTCTTCTTAGCTGAATATGCTAGTATTGTATTAATGTGTAGAAATATATTATCTCAAATGTTGATATTTTATTCAATCTATCACAAGATTTGGCTTAACTTTAGATGAGCCGTATAAATTAACAAAAGATGTCTAGTCCGCGTTCTTCTTAGACCCCGAGGCTCGGCAATGACCTTCATCAATTATTAACCAAATTGAGGCAAAATCAAGTCTTGCACATTTTAGCTTAATAATGTTCGATCCCCAAGTCTGTGGACAATGATGTTGAACGGTGCAGGCCTATAGGATCAAGTTACCCGCTATGACCCTTGGAGGGGCCTCTTCACTTTTGGTCTTGCGGTATTCTCAACACAAGAAGCCACCAGAGTGCGGATCCGCAACCTCAAACGCGGGGAGTGAGTGGGACAGCAAACCGTAACTCATCTCCCGAACATGTTTGCGGGGAGCCGAGTTCATGAAATTGGATTCCTAACTTTAAATGCCGTGCTCTTGGCTGAGAAGAGCCTAAGAATATAATCCAAATACGTTCTCATATGAATATGTGACATGCGAGGCGTTGATCTGCTTACCGAGGTTTCTAAGCAATAAGATGCCGATGGAGATCAAATCCAGATTAAGAAGCTCAGCTCTCCTCGTCCCCAGACTTGACTAACTCGGCAATGGAACGCTCCCCGCAACTAGAGGCAAACATCAGGGAACATGGGGCTTTGACCTACGGTACTTGTCAAAAGTCCATTGCACCGCCTTGAGCTGACATACACCTCCGGCCGGCCGGGATGTGAGACATGCTGCTTGGAGAACCAGATGAACGGGAACCAGGAGGAGTACTTCAATTTGTATGCTACAGTCCTTAATAACCAAAGTCCTCCCATACAACCTTCTCGCCATGTAGCCACCCTTCAAGAGCAGCCAACAGAGCTGGCGCCGTGCACAGAAAGAAACGGGCGTTCTGGCCCTTGAAGCTCTCGACATCATCAGCGCCTATTCGCCGCTTCACCACCCGTGTCCCAGCCCGCTCTGCCTCTTCCAACAAGTCTACCTTGTCCGGCTGACCAGTGATAAAGAGTGTAGTCACATTTGCCAGTCCTGGAATTCTCAAGAACGTGTCACTTGCGAGAGGTAAGTCCTCGTAACGCAGGGTCCAGAGTAGTGCAAATGGAGCTTTGTGTTGGAGTACAGCGGGTGCTTGTGCGAGGGCTGGTGTAATTCCGACACCTGCAGCGATAAAGATAGATTGGGGACCTTTTGGCTCTAGAGGGATGCGAAAACCCTCTTCGCCGCCAAAGCCTACCACTGGTATCTCTAATGGCACACGAGAGTTGTGCTTCCTGAGGAAGTTCGTGACTGGACCATGTTTCCTTGTTGTTATCTGTACCTTTTTCCCGTTCTCTGGTGGGCTCGACACAGTAAACGTTCGAACATAGTCATCATTCAGACTTTGAGGATCGTGATCGGCCATATGACTGTAACCATTCGACACTTCCTGCTCAAAGTCTAACGTGATGTACTGTCCAGCGTGCCATGTCTGGATAGGCTGTGTCGAAGATAATTCAAAGGTGTATCGGTCAATGGACGGCGTAAGAGCTTCGCGCTTCGCCAAGCTTGCAGTGATACCGCTAGATGAGGCATCGGCAATGTGTGCATCGTGTTCTGAGAGCAAGTGACGAACAGGAGGGTTGTAAGGCGAATATTCACCCAGAATACCTCGGAACGGTAGCCCGGACTTGACAAGCTTTGCAGCAGTAATTGAGATTTTGACGGCGAGTTTTGTTCTTGTGAGATAAGAAGAAGCCTCTTCGCCAACAAGTATTGATGTGCTGCCTGTAACGTAAAGAACATCGGCCGTGTTATAATCTGGAATAGCGATGCCAACTAGTGGATTCACTTTGAAGTTACCGAGTGTCTGATATAATCTATTGCCTGAGACTGATTTGTCCTTAGCTTGGGTCGCAAATGAATAGGAAAAGGAAACTCACACTCTGGATAGATCAGGTCCACCCCGTCGTCTTCATTTTTGATAACTCTTATCAAACCAGGACTTCCTCCACGATGGTTGGTATCCATGGAGACTCCATTTGTGCTCGACAAGAAGAACATGTCCGCCGCAGCAACAAGATCTAGAGCCTCCTGTGACAGGGGTAGTTGGTCAGAGACGAGCTCTGGTGCCATCTCATGAGGGATAATGTCCTTCTTGTTGAGATATTTTGGACAGTTGCCCAGACTCTCGGTCACAGCCATGGCCATCTGTACTGCTTTGCCTTCATCGACTGTGGCACCAGCAATCATGTTCCCTACCAGCTTCACGCGATCTCTGGTCTCCAGGTCGATAGATAATCCTGCCATTCCCTTCCCTTCGCCTCCATTCGGCTTGTTAATAGCGCCTTGCTTCACACCCTCATCATCGATCCCATCCCACAGAGCTCTGAACACAGGATCATGGCGAGTATCAACGGAACTGTTGAACGCGAGTACGCCTTCAGCTACCGGCCTCGCAAAGCCTCTATGTCCACCCCAAACCGTAGTCCATGGGCGACCCTCGCTATCCAGCGTTCCCAGGGCTACCAAAGAGGACTGCGTCACTCGGATGCCATATTGGGGCGCTAAGCCTGGAAATGTAGGATTCCCTCTTTGAGGGACTTTGAGTTGCTTTTGAACAGCCAACTCTCCAGCATGCCATTGTGATGTTGCCGACGGCATGTTGCTCTTCACAAAGAATCCGTAAGATTGTAGTAAATGACTCTGAAATTCGTATTGTAAGCTTAATACAAGACTAAAAAAGAGGATATTCAGGAATAAGAGCTTGGTCATGCCGTCTTTAAAAGCTTTCGACTTAGTCAATTCTATGTCAGCACTGTATGTCAGCACCAAGATTAACTTCGTGGACAAATCGTCAGCGTAGAATTTAAGGGCGTAGTTGACCACACTGCAGGGCGGCCGCCGAATAGCACGAATAATAAGTAATCAGAACACCGAAGTCAGCATGACAACACCACTTCCTTTAATATGTCAAAGATGGCCATATATCACTTCTATTCTGTTTTTTATGTACAAAGTCCACTTATGGACATGCTATTATTGATTCGTGATTCATTATTAATACAGTTCTTTGATATATTTATTCACCAACCCCTTGGCCTTTGAGATTCAATGTCATAGTTATAGGGAGGAGCCCTTTCTGGCCTCGCAGATGCTGCGCGGGGCGGCATTGGGTTCGTCAGATTCCTTCGTGGAGGTTCTCGAAAAGGCATTGGCCCTGTAGCACTTCGCACTGGAGGATTGAAAGGCCGTTGCATTGCGGCTCCGCCCTGGTGAGAGTTCACGGATGATGCAGTGCTCATGCGACCTCCGGGATTGTAAGCTTGGTATTCCCTCGGGCCAGGCTGAGGTGCTTGAGCCGAAGGAAATGTTCCTGTCGGCTGTGAAAAAGTATCCAGAGGACGAGCGCTAGGAGCGCGAGTCTGGGGAGGGAAGAAGGGTGCTGCATCAGAGTTCATTGGGCCAGGGCTTTCTGTAAATCGACCAGGGACAGATGTAAGCGGGTCCATTGTCGTTTGGTTTGCAGGATAGTGGCCAAAGTTATCATGCGCATTTGTAGTAGATCGCGGCTGGGAGTGTCCCTGATAATTAATGGGAGGCACCTCAGGCACAGGAGATGCAATACGTCCGTAGCCACCTCCAGATCTAGAAGTGGCACGGGATGCGTAGCTCACGATAGATGCTGTAGTGCCCTGTCTTGATGGCACGTTCCGTTCAAGAGGTGCGGCTGCGTTCTCCATGCCACCTGGCGTACCAGGTCTTGAAGTGTAAAGCGGAAGCGTCATCATAGTGTCGTTACGGTTGAGCATAGGTGGGTGATCCATCTTGTTGATTGGGCCAACGTTTGGCAAGGTTGGTAGGGTGGCAGCTCGATCGAGGTGAGGCTTCTCTCCATGCTTCTTGGCCGCTTTGGCTTCCGCTCTTATTCGATTGGCCTCCTCCCTGGCTAGAGCTTTGTTGACCGTCTTTGTAACAATCTTCATCAATGCCTTGGTGACCTTTCGCTCGCAATATCCAGAAAGACCACCGTCCGCTGCAGGAATCCAATGGTAAAGAAAGAATACCCAAAAAAGAACGGCAGCTAGAAGGAAGAGCGCGGAAAACACCCAGATAACTAAAGTAAAGCACATTCCTGAAAGTATAAGTGCTTGTTGATAATCTTCTTCGGCGAGGATCTTGATGTTCTCAAAGAATCCAGTAATAGACTCGCCTACATTGCCTGCTGTAGGCGTCAGTTTTGCTTCATACACTGACTTGAGTGTAAAGGCATTGAGAACTTGACGAGGGCCTGAGCATATGATCACTCGAATCCAGGCTATAGAAGTTAATAAAGAAAGATTCATTGACAGGTAGACTTACCTTGAAAATTGAAGTATGTGAAGAGGGCAATGTACTGTGCGCCTTCATTACTTTTGGTGAGTTCAGCAAAGACCAGGAATCTTTTCCAACCTTGAGAGCCAAGCCGAATTGACTCCCATCGAACAGCTAAGTTGTCAAGATAGGACTCCGCAATGTTGCCTCGTCTGATAACCCGAAAGGCACGGATACCCTCGTAAGCTAGGTTGATGAATGAGAGAATGATACAGATAGAGAAGATCCATTTCGTGACATCGAAAGAGATTGCAGGATCAATTTTTGAAGACCAACGATCAAATACTAGCAGGTTGACGGCTGTAAAACTGTCGACAACATAGACAGCAACTGAAACAAGAAGCATGAGCCAGAGGTAGATATAAGCGAATACAGTTCCGCATCCACGACTTTTGAAGTCGCAAAGATTGATGTATTCCCATCTCTGATCAGCAATCCCCACAACTTGCTTCTTTCGATTGCCGCAACAAGTCATGATGGAATTCTGAGAGCCCTGAGAAGTTAATTCAAAAAGAGGTCGTCAGTGGGTATAACGGTCGTCAAGAGCCAAAATGTCAGGGTCCTTCGCCAGCGAAGACCGAATGTACTGCTAACAAAAGAAGAAGAAGAAGCAAAGGACGTCGAAGCATAAAACTCAAGATGAACGATCGTGATGATTTCGTGCTGCAACCGGTGCGCAATTGAGTGAGTGTTTAGTATCAAGTCGACCACATGGCTGTCGATGATAATATCGTCGTAGATTTTTTTCGATTGTATCGATAGGTCTTCTCATTCAAGAAAGTAAATATTCAAGGAGATATCCTAAAGAGAAAGGAGTTTGGTTGATGATTGTTTTCAATGAGAACAATAGGCAAAGTGGGTGGCTGTTGTCGGTAGTTGAATGACGATATATTGTTTGAGATTGGGATGAATGGAATGAAAGAGTGACGAAACCGACACAAAAAGAGATTGTACTGAAGCCAAGAAAATAAATGCCAAAGCTGTTACAAGAAAAATTACTGTACAATATCAATAGAAGGCTGGAAGATGAATGAAAGAGAGTCTGGAACAATGAGACAGGACGGGAATGGGAATGGGAGGTTTCAAATGAAAGGGAAGTGGAGACTAGCAAATCGCATTATGATCCAGCATGGACTTGACTTCAAACAGGAAGGAGCGGAGATCATCTATAGCAGATGCAACCCTGGCTTTCAGTGGCGCCATTGCCTGCAGGTACCAAACGCCAAACGTTGGGAGCATTATCTTGAGGTTTCATCGAGGCCAATGATTGGTTGTGGAGAAGCTACGGCGTAGCTCAATGGCCGCTATCAAAAGAGCTCAGTGGTTATGAACCTATTGCCTCTGTCGGGCTTTGAATGGAGAAGACTGGGCATTGGCGCCGGTGTTCGTTCATTTCTCTTGTTTCAGTGGTTGGTTTTCTTTATCCTCCAACCGCCAGCTGGAATTCCAACGGTCGAAGAAGGCGGCGCAACCAATCCCAAAGCGCCATGCATCAAAAGAGCGAATCAACGCAATTAGCCGCCATGTTCAGCGGTAATAACAAAGCCGTGTAACCAGAACCGAGAAGAGCAGCGCATTATCAATGAAACCTGGGTCGGTGCTCCCGAATTCTGCAGTTTCAGCGTGGTTGCATCGCAACAAATCCCCCAAATCTTTTGGGTCAGTTGGATGGGTGAAACAGCTAATATCGTCCGGGTTGCCTCTCCCGCGTCAATCCATGCCGCAAAGCACCAAGACTGTTGCACACAAAGACAAGAGCCGGTTGCAATCTTGGGTCCATGGTGGAAAGTTTGTAACGTCATGGTAAACCCCCAGTCCGCAATGACCAACTGCCGTCGATCGCGTCATTTCTCCCAATACTTCAGCTAGAAACAGCCAGCAATCAGAAATTATGAGTATGGCTCCGACTGAAGAGCAACCAAGGCGAGTTACGGCAATTAACCTTTTGATCGACAAGGCAGGTACCTCTTCTCGTCGACTCATGTGATGAGTTGATAATGGTCAACGGGAAATGAAGATTTACAAGCGGGTTTCCAAAATTCCGACGAGCTTTTCTTTGTTCGAGACAACTCTAAAAGGGTCGTGCGAGCAATGGTCCTCTACACGAGACTGTGTGTCACTCTCCGCCCCCACAACGGTGACTAGCCAAATTGGGGTTCTCTTTGTTTGAATGGCGCAAATAGCATTGCATTCACTCAGGACAAAGAAGTGAGACTTCTACAGTGCTTACTCCAATATGTACCGTTAGACTAAGCTTCTTTGTTCTCTGTTCCGTCTCAGAGATGGCGGTAATAGTTATGACAAGAAGAATATTTACTCATAAGAGTATCTGGCATTTTTCATCTACACATCTTTCTCTTTGCTTAAGTGAAATTCCTCATCGCCATCATGACTTCTGGAAACTTCCCGAATCTCGGGGTTGGGATATGCAGTGATCCCACTACAGGTGTCGAGGAACATACATTTGAGCTTGTTGAGAAGGTTGCAAAAGATGTCTGGATCGTTACTAGAAAGGGAGATCCGCGACGAGAGAAGTATCTCGCCAGTCCTGGTAGCCCCTTAGGAGTGAAGCCTGATGATACTGTCGATACCACGAAGAACCGCCAAGGAGCTGAGTCTCTCAACTCACTTCTGTCGAGGCATAACCAAGCCTACACTATCCGACAGATCCTCAATCACGAAAACCTCATCTCCATCGCTGGAGTCATAGAACATCAACCTTTTAACAAATCACAAACATCCGATGCTACCCAGGAAAACGGTGTGCAGATGCTCGTCTGGGACTTTGCCGATGCTGGTAACCTCAGTGCTTTATTCCGCCATTATCCCTGCGAAAGTTCTGATTTCTATCTGCCTGAATCACTCTGTTGGCACGTCCTTCGTTCTTTGACTCGTGCAGTGACCTATCTCCATGACGGGAAACGCCTGTTTTATCGACCCGAGTACCTAGGCCGTCACGTTGTCAGGCAATGGCTTTCGGTCAATACTGATTGGTTCCCAATTCTGCACCGTTGTATCGAGCCCAGAAACGTCTGGCTTCAACATCCTCGTGGCACTGAGACCTATGGCCAGTGCAAATTGGGCGATTACAGCACTGCAGCTGTCACATGCCACGTTTTGGATGCTCAATTCAGTCCCTACAGTGTTCGTTCAGATTCGAGTGGGATGGCATTGGCTACAAAGAAGGGGATATGGCGACTGGACGATACTCGGGCCTCCTATCATTTGGCCCCGGCATCAATTCCTCACGAGGTAGGTGCCCGTCGCTGATCAAGAGCATATTACCAACTGACATGTTGCAGGGAGACAGGCCTTATACCCTCAGAGATGAGATGTGGTCCGTGGGTGTCACCATTTTTACTATGATGACTGGGCAGGCTCCAACTTACTGTTGTGAGGAATGTGGTTGTTCACATCTTGTCTTCTGCAAAGAAGAAGGCTGCCTTGAGAAAGAGGCCGCTGAAAAAGGATGTGACTGTATTCTTGGTGGGTGTGAGCATGTCAGCGACAGGAAATGTGAGGAAGAGTTCTCGCCGTTGCAGGATTGTCCAGCTGAGCATAATTGCTCGGAGTCCACCATCAACATTCATTCTTACCTTACGCGAGCTCGATACACCAAAGCATTACGAACTATCATCAAGGATCTGCTCGAATACAACCCTGCGAATAAAGGTAACCCTTGGATTCGCATGGTAGAGTTTGCTCAGATCGTGGAGCTGGCATATGGAGAGTGGAAGAATGAGACAGAGGAGGGGAGGCTTTACGTGGACGTCGAGGATGACATGCTTCAAAGGCTGCTCAATGAAAAGGATGGCATCGAGTAGCCATAATTAGAGCCGAATCCAGAGCAAGAAACACGAGTGTTGGATTCGAAACCACCCGAATTTTCTTAATACTACTCACATCTGTGAAACTACAATCCTTTCTTTGCGTGCAAGTGCCTCACAATAGTCATAATCTTGTCATTTATCTCACATTCAAGTTCCAGCAATCAAACAGCCAATGATCTTACACGACCGCATGTCTATCAGCAGAGCCAATGAAATAAAGTCAGTCACAAGCTCCCCACTTCGGGCGCCCCGCCATTAACAAGGCTTGAACAAGATGAACCTGGCCTGGACCGAACTGAACCGTTTCCATTCCACCTCATCATCCGTTAACGCTTGACTTTATTGTTCTCTAACACAACGAGCCGATCATCTTGCCGCTCTTGTGCAACAAACAAGCGCTGCCTTCAAACTACCGAATATCCAATTTCCTTTCAGGATTCGGTGAAGTTAACAAAGGATAAACTTATCAGCATCCGATCCTTCAATCACAATGTCCATCTCACACCCGACTCCTCCTCTTCTCCTCACAAAGCGCCTTACGGCCTTTCTCAACGCGAACCGAACTCCTCAGCTTCCGACACTTCTTCTCACAAGCCCTCATGGAAAGCTTCTCGCCCACGCGAGCCCTCATCCCGTAGCCGCTCTTCGAACACATGCTACCGTCGCCGCCTCCCTCCTCGCCATACACTCTACCTCGGCGCCTGCCCTCGCCGCTTCTCTACCGGGCTCGCGCACACCTGATCCGATCGGAAGTTCACCACCTGGAGAGGAGGATCTTAATGACGAGACAGATCATTTATCGCAAAGTCAGCAGCTCGACTCACATAAGTCTAGAAAGGGAAGGGGCATTAAGCCTGCTACTGTTACGGTTCAACTTACTAGCGGAACTCTTGTGATCCGTAGGCTGAAATGCGGTCTTCTCTTCGTTTGTGTTGGGCCCGCCAATCCAGATGCTACAGAGCATGGCGTGCCTAATGTGCATGATCTCCATGTTCCCGCTGGCGAGTCCTCTCACGTTGGCAGTCCAGATGGAGCGGACAGCATTTTGAGTACTGGTGCACAAACAACGGCTAGTCTTGAGAGCAACGCAGGCTCAGCTGCTGCAGTAACTGCACTTCGTCGTCATGCTGCTGAGCTAGCGCGTTGGCTTGACGACAAGCTTGGTACACTTACAGTTCCAGAAGAGGGTGTTGGCGTGGAGTAATGACAGCACATTTGGTACAAGCGAATTGGCATAGACGGCGTTGGGGTTACTATATGAGGGATAACTGAGAAGCGATGAGAGAAAGGCTTCTTGTTAGGCGTTAAGGACTGCCTTCACTGATGGCATTTATATAATCAGAGACGTTGATGATACGTAATATTTTCGCTCAATATGAGGGCATTAACACAAGAAAAAGCCGCTTCCAGAGGCTGGATGTTTTCAGACCCCATCCCAATCCATTCCCAAATAACGCCAAAGCTCGTAACGCCTCCATATCCTTTTAAGTTTCGTGACGAGATAACTCGAATCCTTCGAGGCATCGGATATTTGTAACAGAAAGAAACCAGCCAACTACTCAATGCTCATCCGCATGATACCATCATGAGTATCAATCATTCCTTGGAAACCAACCCGGCCTTTACTGTTGAGTCGCCCAGCCGCAGAGCTGCTGCCGGATAGGTTTCCTGGTGTACTACTAGCCTCACTTGGGGCACTGCTGCCGGCCTTATCGCCGCCGTTGCTACCGGGACGAGAACCCCATGACATACCGTCTCTTTGAAGTGGACTCTGCATGACCGGTGAATTGTGGACGCTCATGCCAGGGCTGACAGCTCGACGTTTGAAGCTAACAGGATCAAAATCATCATCACGGCGACGTTTACTGTTGATTCTTCGGGTGATTTCTGCAGCACTTGGTGGTTGAGTACCGCCATTCTGCAGGGCCTAATACATTAGTTTGTTGCTTTCCTTGACCAGACAAGGGTGCACTTACAGTAGCTCCACCAACTGACGGTGAGTCCATCGCCACGTCTTCGCTGATACCTGAGGATGAGCCTCGAGGAAGAAAAGCAGCAGGAGGCGGTGTGGTTCTGGCGCCGCCAGTGCTGCTTGACTCAGAAAAGGTGTCCCAAAAAGTTTTGCCTTTGGAGTTCTTGATAGCATGTTGCTTAAAACTGCTAGAGAGACCGATAGCAATGTCGCCCATGATGTCGTCTTCAGGGACGTCATTCAGGCCTTCTTGCTGTGTTAAGTTGGGTGAAGAGGGAGCTGTTGTTGATTGCGTTGATTCTAAAGCCGGCTGTGGGATCCTGGGCTCAAGCTCCATATCGCAATCACGAACTTGTTTAACAACTTCGGCTTCTCGACGAAACTCAGATTCGGCAGGCGTGCTCTCTTCCATGAGCGCAGCCCGAATTCGTGCAAATCCTTTTGTTTTTGGCTGTAACTTATTAGTTGCGTGCTCATCTTAAATCCGATATAAGTGACTTACGAAAAGATTTCCCCGCCGTATTACTACTCGGCGAATTACATTCCGCTGCCCATCTGCAATC
>JACYFE010002600.1:0-29806 GCA_014764975.2 Fusarium sp. DS 682 | reverse complement strand
CAGGCTCTAACGAATTTACTCAGTTGATGCGGTAGTCCCTAGAACAAACGACATCTGTCGTTGTATTAAGCGCCGGTACCTTCAGCACTATAGGGCTTACTGGGGACTGATGTTTCTAGAAAAGGAGATTGACAAAACAACGTACCACGCGCCAGAATGTCCCTCTTCACGGGCCCTGCCATCCACTACAATAAGCAAGAACGCCATTGGAATTTCCATCTTCAATCTTTTGGGTGTCATAAGATACGCTTTCCAAGTCTCGCTCTGTCTCACAACTGGTGCTGGCGGAATAAGCTTGGCCCAGAACGTTAGTTGGATCGCAACGGTAAATGAGAAATTGTCTCCGTCTTTCAGGATAATTCACTCGTTTTACGACACCTTTAAACTGGGGTTGGACAGCAGAGAGTATGAACATATTGCGAAATCTTGTATGAGGAGGCTCGAGTTGTGTTACGCCAAGCGACAAGCGTCTCCCTCCGACACAAACGAATTTGGTGAATCGGTGCTTGATGCTTTCGCATCGGACATGGCTTACGGAGTGCGTTATTCACACTTTCATCATTGCCACCTGGCTAACAAACTGTTTCTTTATTTCAAGGATGTTAGCATACTTCGATGGCCAATAGTCAATCTGGCATACGTCTTCCGCGCCCTTGCTGCTATCAAGGTCACAGTTACTAACAGCAATAATGGAAAGTAAGTAGGCGGTTGTTAATTCAGTAAATTGAGCTCGGATTCCAATAGAGCCCTCTGACAATGAATTTGATAGCGCTCATTTCCTTTCAGACGTGGCAAACAATGATTGGTTTACTAATGCTCAGACAACTCGCGAAGCCCTATCAGCACTTTTGACCTGCTGTGACGATCTTATAGGTTATGACTACAGTGGTGGCTTATATATCCAGCCGGAGGCGCTGAAACTTCTCAAGGAATTTCCCCAATTTGCCGAAAGTAAGTAATTAGACAATTACAAGTCGTAGTTCTACGTACTAACTTTAACATAACTCGGATACAACCCTCTTAGTATAGCAGTTCTGAAGGAAGATGAAGAAGAAGTCCGATTGCTTTTGGAAAAATATCCATCATACACTTCTGACGTTAATCTCGGGGGACAGTCACCGTTGCACATAGCTGTTCAGACCCGGAATCCTCTTCTCCTCTCGCTCCTCATACAAGCTAATCCCGACATGATCAACAATACGGACAATGTATCGCAATACCCCATCCACTATGCATTATACTATCACAATCACGAGCAAGGTCTGAGTGAACAAGAGGTTTGTGATATGTTAAGGATAGTGGAACTACTCCTTGAATCGAAATCCGTGCTATTGAAAGCAGACTTGGAAGGGGTCTTGGCGGAACCCTGCAAGTATACCAAAAGGGCCATTATCCAGCACCTTGCACGGCGAAGGATAGAATTGGAACAACTAGCAGTATCCAACCTGCCTGGAGCGGAAATACAACATCTTGGCCTATGCAGAGGACGGCTTTTGGATCGGAACGCTATCAAAGTCCATGATTACCTTACAGCCCGTCATTTCAAATTACCAAGGCATATTATGGCATACCATGATGAAGAAACGTCTAAATATGCAAGGACGGCAGAGTCCGTATATGCATATATACGCGACAGAGAGGCTGCCGAGTTCGCGGTTTCGTTGAGATATGATACAGAGACTGCTTTCTATGACGTTTTCCGTCGTATAATCTGGGGAGTCATGGGTTTTCGAGAGCCTGGTTATGGCTTGTACTCTCCTTCATACGTCGCCTGGATAGTTGATAACGATGGTACGAGCCTTTCGTTAGCCATCCCGATGAACTTCATGAGAGGGGTCATCCAGCATGAAACATGGGCCCATTATTTTATGGAAATGTTAGGGTCTCACTGGAGTTTTAATGGTGCAAGCTACGATCCATTCCCACGATCAGTCGCCGATGTCACTTTGTCTGGAGTTGTCCGCGATAGATGCCGATGCTACTGTTCATTACAAGGCTGCACTCCTCTGAGTAAGTTTCTGGAGGGGTTTATGGGACGCACTCGCTCTCTTCAATATGACTGGGATAAGATGGGCGAGGATGTTGACAGGCTCGCTCAATGTATTGAAGTGCTAATTGCCGATCACGAGCTTTGGCACAGTTGGATCCCTTCTGCCGTCTTGCGCTATTTGACGTTTTCTGCTTTGCACCTCCGTCATACCTGTTGCATTTTGAACAATGGTGGTATAGATCTTAATCTAGAGCCAGAAGAGATTGACGAAATCCATGGAGAGGATTCCTCAATGCTGGAAGTACTGGAGGATCTCGTGGCGGATTTCGAATGCAAGTGCGGAAGTATGATCCCTTGGACTCCATTTCTACGAGAGGTTTGGCTTCCCAAGATGCGGGAAGTGCGGGAAGGGATTGATTCTCACAGTCTCACAAATGAAGAGTGGAGAAATGCAGAAGATTGCGGAGTAATATGGGATAACCACGAGAGTAAGCAAGACCGACCCGATAGGAATGAGGAACTGGTTGATCTGGAAGGCTGTATGAGAAGGTTGGATGAGATTGCGATAGATCCTCATAGGCCTGTCCTTGAACGAGATAGAAAGTAGAAATATATTCTGCTGCAGAGATACGGTACGCACTTATGTCCAAGCCAAAAGTGGAAATGTATTGAGGGAATATACAATGTAGTCACTCGCAGCAAGGAGGTTGGTCTGATTTGCATTGCCGTCCTGGGCCTAGGCAGGTTCGCTGTCATAATAAAAAATACTCGTCTTGTTATATACCGTACGCTACATACATGTCGCTCATTCATCAACTTATAATTGATCTAGTGCATAATCTCATTAGATGATGTCATGATCGCAAGGCTTTCCTTCGAAGCCAGTGAAATCATGCATATGCAACGAAGCAGCATCTCTAACTCTCCTGATAGACCCAACCGTTGTGTTAGACGGTGTCTTGGGGATAAGCTTAACGCCATCGATAGCAAGCTTGCTCAAAACATGCGCAGCGGCCTTGGCATTTGTGTGCAGAGTCTCAGGAACAGGGTTAGTAATGTTATCGCAGGCCTGGTGATAACAAGCGTCCTGCTGAAGGCCAGTTCCTGTAAAAAGGCCACCAACTGGCTTGTCAATAACCTGCATGAAAGGAATGTAGTCTGTTCCACCTGTTAGACCAACGGGAGTAACTTCGATCTTCTCCTTCTCAAAGAACTCTCGGAAGAGATCTTCAATGACGTCGGAACCAGGTGGACCGCCAGGACCTGCCTTCTCGCCGGTCCCGTCAAAGACACCAAAGAAGCCGCGAGATACCATGTCGAAGTTGAGATAAGCTAAAAGGTTATCAACCTCAGCTGACTTCATGTTGTTGACGTAGTAGCGAGATCCTACAAGGCCGTTCTCCTCAGCACCCCACCATCCAAATCGGACTTTGAGCTTAGTGGAAAAGTGCTGTAGACCCTTTGCTGTTTCGAGGATGAGAGATGTTCCGGATCCATCGTCGTTGATACCAGGTCCTGCTTGTGCAGAGTCGAGATGAGCTCCGAGCATGACAACATTCTCGCCGTCACCGGCCTTTGTCTCGGCAAACACATTTTGGGTGATGCGCGTTTCGATGGTTTGAATGATCTTGACAAACACTTCGAGCTTCTCTCCAGCATCGAGACGAGCCTTCAGAGCTTGACCGGGAGCTTGATCAATGAGACCGGCGGGGATGTACTCCTTGGGGTTAGGGGCGGATAGTGTACCAGCTGTAAGCTTAGCCTCGTCCGAGTTATAAAGAACAATGACCTGAGCACCAGCAGCAGCGGCGGATTTAACCCTGCCCGCAAAAGTGGTACCATCAGGGCAAAGACCACGCTCAACGAGGACGACTTTTCCTTCGACACCAAGACCTTTGTAATTTGCAGCATCACAGGCAGCTGTACCTTCAGGACCATGGACAAGCTCCGCCGTTACACCCTCTTCAGAAGTACTGGGTGTATAAGTCAAAGCGATAGTTCTGAACGACTCATCATCGACCGTCACCTCAGCTGCTAGCGTCTGAGTGAAGTTAGCAGGAAAGTCCTGCTTCCATGTCTTGAAGCCCTTTAGCTTGGAGATCTCATGGTAGATGAAGTCGACGGAGGCGGCGTATCCTGGAAGACCGAAAGCTCGGTTTCCTCCGTTTGCGTAGGCGATGTCATTGAGCTTCTTCAAGTTGTGCATCAATCTGAACGGTCAGTAAATGGAGGGTTGCGGGAGGTTACAATGCATACCCTTTCTCAGTGATGAGTTTCTGGAGCTTCTTGGAGCTCACTGGAGGCTTGGTAGCCTCGGTGAAAGGCGAAAGAGCCAAAAGAGCAGCTGCTGTAGTCAACTTCATGATGAATGGGTTGACGTCTCGTAGGAGCAAGACTGGAGAGCAAGAAACACCACATTTTATACCCGGAAATGCCTAGAATAAATACTCAGCCCCTCAGTTGATCAACACAAGTTCCTTCAATTCTTCAACGAACCCTACCATCTTGCGTGATCCGCCCCGCAAATACCTCTATCGCGGAGTTAACATCAAGCTTTGGCAACTAGTCCGTGAAGATCAGCCTTGAATCGGGAAGGTCGGTAATTGACTACGAGCTTGGATGCAACATGCCAAGACTACACTAAGAATATGCATAATACCAACTGCCCGATCTGTATACAGCCTTTATCTTGACCCCGCTGCTGGGATTTTTGAATGCTTATCAAGAGATGATTTTCTTGATTAATAGCCTGATCAATAGAGCCGAGAGGTTATTAATCATGACGCTGCTAAGCACGCCAAGGGTTGGACTTTTTACTATTGGCTTGATGGAATTGAAGATGATGATGACTGGCTGTTAGGCACGAACATGAGGGACCTTTGTTCCTCTTGGCTAAGTGGAGATAGTGCTCGTGTAGCATTGAGGTACGTCAGTGGGTCTTGATATCGTACAAACGGCTCATTCTCTCGCCTTTCCCTAAATTGAACGACAGATGCAACAATCACACCTGTCGCGAACCATGCTGAGTCATGAGATGCCCACCTTGAAGTTTCGGACCGGCCCGTCTGTCAATAATGGATCCACTACTGACAAGTATTCAAAGCTTCAACACTCGGCCATACTTTAATGTTAGGCGATAAAATGAAATGATAACAGAGATAAAGAGGGCTTCAATCACTAGTCAGATGGGCCGGATTGGCGCCTGTCTGACGTTTTATTATATCACCTACTATATAGTAGCTGTATATCTGTTTCTAATGGTCCAATAACCTGCTCCTTTACACTTTTCTGAAAGTCAACATCCTCTAAAGAGAGGTTATACATCAAATAGAATCTTAGACAAGCTTCCACAGCATTTCGAAAGCTCGAGGATATATGCCCATTCTCTGTGAGTTCATTCAACCATCTTGATGCTGCTAGGAAGTCGGTCATCTCATTCGGAGTTCCATCAGAACCCATATCTTCCGACTGTCTGTGATCCTCGATTGGGCTCTTCGCGACAAGTTCCAAGAGCATGATTGCGAGATTCAATACGTTAAGACGATCCAGTCTGGGACTTCTCCGGAGAGATCCTGTCCAGCCTCATAAGCTTGAGCTTAGATGCTTATAGAGGAAACATACCTGATGGAGTTTGTGTGATAAGATAAGGATGTCGAATATCTACCGAATCCATTCTACCGGCTTCCAACCGTGGAAACATGATCGTCTGCTTATTCCAAGGTTGAAAAAGCCATGGCGTCCTGCCTAGTTGAAGTATAGAAGACGCCAATGTAATGGCAAAGTAATAGGTATCTCTCATCGGAATAACAGTTCTTCCTAATTCATCTAGGAAGTCTTGCATTTTGATCACCCTTCCAAATATATGGCTAGGGTCATTTGTGAGTTGGCGCAACCCATGCAGAACATTGGAGGCATCGACAAAAAGTCCAACACGAGGACAGGCAATATCCCTAATTGTTGTACAGATATCAGTAACCTCTAAGTACTCTGAGGCATTTGGAGACAGTAGCGAATGGCCGGGCACAACAGTGATAGGCGGAATATTGGTTGTGCTATCAAATCTAATTAGTCGCCATTCACAGAAAGTACGATATGTCACAAACCTTTGACTGGACTCGGGGTGCGGATGAAGGCTGAATTCGGTATTCAACCAAGAAGAAACCGAAGGCCTCCATATCGAAAGTCTAAAGTGATCGACTTCTCCAACAAGATGTTCGATACCTACCACATTCCTTTGGGTCTGGAGCCTCTCTTCTAGTAACATGACCGCCTGATGAGGGCAGTCATGCAGAGTGCACCAACTCTGATGCAATGCGTCATGAAGCCTTGAGGCGTTTTTTGAGATTTCTTCCAACTCGGCAACGAAAGCAACCTCATTTTGGGTCTTGCTATTGCTGGTCTCGGTGTTATGCCTTGCCGAGATGAGCCGACGAGACTTTTCCCAGTAAGAGAATAGTCTTTTGTTACACACTTCAAAATTCTCCAACTGGACCTTCATTTCTTGACGCTTCATGACAAACTTAACTCTTTTTCTGAAATTAAATGGTTGATGAGAGCTAGAGGTCTGAGGAGCTGGAGGGTTTGCATATACGATGGCTTCCAGTCCCTTCTGTGTCACCTGAGTTTGTTAGCCAAAAAGTCATAGTATGCAGCCCTGTACCCGGCGAACCTGGTCTGCTCCATCGATATTTAGGTTCGAGGCGATAGAGGCCATGATATCAGCAATTTCCCGTATTAGCTCCATCGACGGCGCGTAGACATCTCCCATTTCGGCTTTCAATCGAGCAACGAGGTCTTCCTGCCTCCACAGATTGTGTCGTGGATCATCTATCATATTGGAAAGCTCTTCGCCACTTACAACGTGCTCGAGAAGTAGAGTGATATTTTGCTGGTAATCCATACGGCAATGGTAAAGGCCAAGAGTCAATCTTTGGACTTGTCTTTCCCAACGAAACAAGGATTTCGTTGGCCCCAATATAGCTTCATGGTGTTCTAAGGCAGAAATTATGAGTGGTATTGCCCCAAGTACGAGACCTGCGATCTCTGCCATTACGGAAACCGGGCTCGGCCTGGGAGAATTAAGAAAGAATATTGGAAGTGAGAAAGATGCCCAGAAGGTTGCAAGAACTAGATCAGCATTTTCAACCCAAGTCTGGTATGCTCAGGATTACGAGGGGTAAGCTGTTGACGCATGTCCAGCCAACGAACGTCACCGGGTTGAGGATTAATCCGAATGTTCTCTGTGCTGCATGAACTATCAGCTGACCAGACAAACCCCTCAGCAACATTTTTGTTGAAACGTGTAAATTACCTCTGCTACACAAACAACTTGACTGGAACACACTAGAACCTCTGCGATTTGATGGGTATGGATACCAACTTTGCTGGTCGACTTGCGGCTGCAACGACGGCATGCCTCCATGCCCTGGACCGACTGGATTTGTCATTGAGGGATCTGACAGATGATAATGCTGAAGTTTCGGCTCTACAAGCCTTATCCAACCAGAAAGATAGATTGAAGATATGGGCAGGCAATATCGGAGCACTTCAGAATGGGAACTCATCTCTCGACTCCCAGCTTCGGGGCCTCCCTGTCATTGAAATGGCGGTTTACAAAACGCTTGAACAACTGAGCAAGATCACGCACAGTAGTGAGTCTTAGGCCACACAGTAGATCGAATATAATTGACTCGAAACCAGGTATTGAGATTATTGAAGGGGGTAGAGCATCCTTACAAAATGTCTTGGGCAGCGAAGGAGAAACTTGGGAGAGCTCCTCGGATAACAGCTCTGACAGCGAGGAAACAAATGAACTTGAAGAAAATCTGCAAGAGATTACTTCCCTCGTGTCTGACTTGTTCAAGTTGTCGTTGAAGATCAGCAATCCGGCTACCAGTGCAGTGGCACAGTCTGCTCCCAGAGTTTCACCAGTGGTGGATGCTGACACAAATATCATCCTTGGCTATTATGCTCAATCTGACCGACGCTATGTAAAGGAGCTATTTGAGTACTGGCGATTAAGGGAACCAAACAGCACTTCAAGCGACACTGTCATGGAGAACGCTCGAGACTACGAGGCGCTCACGAAAGACGACCATGTGGAGGGCGGAAATTATTTAATCGAGAGATGGAGCAAATCAATCACGAACCGCCGCCGAATATTTTCATACTGGCGAGCACATCCAAACAGCAATGCTAGAGGAGAAAGGCCAATACCTGTAGAAAGCTCTCATGGGTTCAGGGTCAGCTCACCTGTCCAGCCAAGTCTTTCGCACACACCAGAAAGGCCTGCATCTTCCGAGAATGAAGAGACAAAAAACAAGCTAGGACTAACATCCAGTCTCTATCGGCCCAGGGAGACTGTATACCCTGGCAAATCAGATGACGGGATAGATGGTGAGTCGGCTGTCTTGCACAAAACCACGAATTCTAACATTGGCGGAGAACCTTCAGGTCTCCCTCCAGCCCCTGAGCTACAATCAGGGCAATCTGAATTTCAATGCCCGTATTGTTTTGTAACCTGCCCTTCCAAACATGTCTCTAAAGAATACTGGGGGTAAGTCTATCAGCACACTTGCGATCTAGGATACTAACCTTGGCCCAGAGAGCATATCCTGCGAGATCTACAGCCATATATGTGTACTTATGCGGATTGCCCAGATCCGGATGTCTTATACAGCACACGTACTGCCTGGCTGAGCCACGAGGCGCAGATTCATCGCCAGATCTTTCGTTGCTTTGAGCATAGCGAGCCGTTTTCTTCAAAAGATGCTCTAGAGGAACATTTATGCCTGGTGCATCTGGATCTCGGCCAGGGTCAGATACAAGCAATAGCAGATCATGGGCGCGACACCGCTAAAGATCACAGGACGGCTTGCCCGTTCTGTTACCTGAAGGGAGAATTTGACGAGGGTTTTGAGGATCACTTGGCACGTCATCAAGAACGACTTGCCTGCTTTGCTTTGCCGGACCGCGAGGTTACCACGGAGAATCCATCCGGTGGTTTGCCTAAGCGCATACATCTTGAGTCGCTAATTTCATCTGAGGATTTTGAAGAGTGTTCGGATACATGCTTCTTCTGGCTGTTTTCCCCGGACAGATTCTCGTTGGAAGAATGGCCGGGTTGCTATGGCCGCAAGGACGGGGTATCACATCAGATCACTCATGCCTGTGACCATCACGGACTCATTCGTGGACGGGACCCAAGAAATCTTTATCGTAAATACTTGTTGAGTTGTCGGACCTACAGCCCATTTACAAAAGCAAAAGGAAACTGTGAGAAATGCAGTTCTTTACATAAATGGGTTAATCGTGACTTCTTGGAGAATGAACATTGTGGTGTTGCTCTGTGCTTGCGCTGCTGGCATAAATTTGGCAAGAGGGCAATGCAAGACCATTTGGCTGGGCCTTTGTGTGACTACAATACAGAGAGCTCGAAGCCCAAGAAACTACACATATTGTATACAACATTCTGCTCTCAGACCCAGATTCCTCGTCAGCCTCCCCAAAGGGAGCCTATCAAGTCGCGTCTTGGTTCCCGTTCAAACCACTCAAGTCTCCGATCTGTGGTTTCTTTGCCTTCGATAGATGGGCGAGACAAACGAAAGTTCCCGCAGGCACCTGATCTTTACCAGCCAACCCATGATCAACCACTGCTAGAAATTTCTAGGCCTGACTCTTTTCAACCAGCTACAGGGTCGGATATACAAAAGCAACACTAGAAGACTCTCATGAAGTCTTCCTCTTCGCAGGACTCGTACATTAGGCAACCCACTGGCTCTATGCCTATATCTGTAAGTCCAACCCCTCAACTGCCAGTTCAATTTGCAACGCCAATGAGCAAACTTTCAATGCGATCTTTTGCATCAACTCAATTGACTAACCGGTACAGTTACCTGAGGAAGCTGAGGAGATGGATACAGACTTGACCCATGATAGTTAGCTACCAGCCAGTAAGCAGGCTATTATTTAGCGGGGTTGATACAGTTAGTTTACTAGAGGTTGAAAATCATAATAGGGTTAAGTCTTAGGCTTTTAAAAGAGCTAAGGGGGTAATATTTTATAGAGATACCCAACGCACGGCCTCTGGTAATAGGCCAGGGGGGTTACAAGATGTGGATGAAGGGTCAGTGTATCAGGAACAATAAGTTGAGAGATTTTGAAGTTCCTAAATTCATAAAACTGTACATAATTATGTACATGGTGTATCTGCTTTTACCACACCAATCACCAATAGTTCATCCTAGCCTCTCGATGTTCAAGACTTGACTTTCGAAACATACTCCTCCCGACACTCATTAGATAGCTCTCACTTACAAGGGAGGACAATACTGGATATTATAGTACCCAGTTGTTGGAGCCAGGCTACACTTGCCATCGGAGAAAACTGTTCCGGCTGGGCATACCGGCAAGTTAGGAGATATACACTTATCGCCCGAGACAACAAACGGGAGGCGACAAGTAGGTCTTTCATTAGAAGCACATTTGTTGTCCTTCAGCGTGGTTCCATGTGGGTATGAAGGAGCAATGATGATGACGCAACCTTCTGGTCCCAGCTTGCTTCCAGGTGGGCATACAGGGCCATTGATCGCAATGCAGGTATCGTTGACGAGCTGTGTGCCAGGCAGACAGGCGGGTGACTGTCTAGAGATGCACTTACCCTCCTGCAAAGTCGTATCGGCTGGGCATTCGGGCAGTGTCCATGCAATGCAACCCTGAGAAGAGAAGACAAAGACTTCTGGGCATACCGACGAGCTGTGTGAAACACAAGCGGTCCTATTGAAAGCAAAGCTTGGTTCACAGCCTGGACCCTTTCTGGAGATACAGCTTGTACCATCGAAGACAGCCTGGCCTGGACAAGCTGGGCCTGTAGAAGAAATGCATTTGCCATCCTTGAATGCCCTAGCTGCACATGTTGGAGTACTGATTGTAATACAAACATCACCGCTACACGCCGAGCCTGCAGGACACACTTGAGTACTTGTCTGTATGCAAGAGTCCCCACGGAGAATCATATCGGTTGGACAGGTCGGCGGTATCGTGGAAATGCAGGCATCGTCTGAGACAATGGACTATCATCAAGGGTCATTTGACTATGTACATTATCGGTTGATGTTTGGCGATGTGGTGAGTCATTGGTGGCTCCAACATTAGAGGAGCAAGACCCAGTTGTTTCATTTTACTGATGAATTGTACTCAAGGTGCATATTTATGGAGTTCGTGCGAATGATAACCTCATAAGCCTTTTGAGTCCCGCCGTGGAACGGCTTGATCCGAAGGCGAACTGCGAAGAGGGCAAACTCGCTGGCGTTTCATTCAACCAGTACGAAGAACAAGCTTGGTTGATTTATGAGATAAAAGACGGGTTAGTTCTTGCACCCCTTTCTCCGTTCCTCAGAACAGTCACTGATTATCTTTTTACTTATAGAGAAGGAGATAATGCAAAGCCGAAGCTCATGTATTACGATGTCACTAACCCGGGGACTGCAGACACAGCTTCAAACGCCAATGACATCAGGAATGGGACATGTCTGAGTCTCTTTCATTATACCCAGCGCTGCTGGGTAGTTTACCAAAATACAAGCGGTCAACTCGTTGCGTATAATGAGAAGTACCAAAAGCGTGAGTTTCACATCGAGATATCTTACCTTTAGCGAATGCTGATCACTCCATATATAGCCAGCGTCATCAACACAGACAGCTCCCATTTCTCAATCATCGAGCCAGATGCGCCCAGCATCTCAAGCCCAACACCCGTTGCAAGTTGCTTCATATCCGCCAAGGACATTGACAAGGCTCAAGTCCCCAAGTTCAGAAGTGATGCTCTAGGAAGAGTGATTGTCTACTGGGTTCGCACTTTGGATGGCAAGCCCTGTCTCTACCGCTCCAATGCCGACCTCACGGAGAAAAGCTCCAGCGCCGACTTCAACGAGCCCTGTCAGGCCACTGAGAACGGTGTTTCCGTGGAGCCATTGGCTCCGATCAGTGTTGTACCCAACCCAGAAACGCAGAGTAATTACTTGTTTGTTACGAAGCACAGCGATGATAACATTTCGAGTATAACTGATAATTGGGCATGACTGAACCAAGAACGCTATTGAATAGCTTTGATTAGTTAGTCACTGCACTTTTATTCGTAGCAATGGGTTATTAAGTCTAGGGAATCTTATATTTGCCTAATATAATTTTACTTAATCCTAGTATTATGTTTAGGGGTACGTTATATCAAGATTTGCTCATTTGTCACTACCAGGAGCTTGCCTAAAAACTAAGGAAAACCATAAAAGACAAACTTTTCACCCGAGATAGAACCCTGGCGGTTTAAATCCATCGCTTTCTCAACTGTAGACGGGTCAAGCCGTCCCATGAGTCGGATAGAAGGTGGCTGTAAGGACTCATTCTCAAGCAATGCTTCTAATTGGCTGTGAAGCTTGACACTGAGATTATGGTCGTTCATTTTCACCTAGAAGAGACGTTAGAGTATGGCCTTGAGCAAGTGTCTAAAGAGACAAGATGACACTTACAGGCCAATGCGCCTTGCCTCGATAGCTGTGCTCTGTAGGAAAGGCTGTGAAGACGAAGACATCCGTAACTTTGATATGAGACGGAACATCTTGCGTGTTTGCTTTGCCTGGTCGAACAGTACATAGCACACCTTCTCGCTGGCTAATGGATCTCGCTGCAGTTGCTGATGAGGTTTCGTTGCCAACTGTATCAAACACATGCTGCAGGTCTGGCAGTGCAGATCTGATTTTGGACACAACTTCTTCATCGTTGTAGTCGAACACATGCGCTGCGCCGGCCTCCCGCATCTTGTCAAAGTTTCGAGGGCTGCATGTCGTAGCCACTTCAATGTTGTGAAGCTTGCCAAGTTGAATGGCAAAATACCCTACGGTAGCTATTTCAACGGTCAATGAGTTTGTCTTTGATTAAGTATTGGCTGAGCACGTACTGTTGCCTCCCCAGACTAGCAAGGGTGTTTTGCTAACCGACTTCTCGGGGTTAAACGCAAGACAGTCGTCGCAGAATAAGGCCAGCCATGCTGTGTTGGCGGCCAAAGACACTGAAGAAGCCTGAGCCAGACTAATATTTTCAGGAATTTTGAAAGAAAGACGTTCATCGGCGATTGTGTACTCGCTGATTTTGTGATTAGCTTTTGTCAAAACGGTGTCTTGTACAACTTACGAATAGGCCCCTAAGCCCTTGATCTCCCCTAGATTACATGTCAGCTTCCCCTACTCTTACATGACCTTATTGGAAAACTCACCACCCCATACAAAGCCAGCGATTCTGTCGCCAGGCTTCAATTTGGTTACAGTGGGGTGGACACCAACCACTTTACCAGAGAAATCGCAGCCTAGCACAGCGTCGTCTCCGAAGGCGTTGACGTCAAGAGCAAGGCCTTTACAAGCTCGATCAGCATTACGAAACTTGGGAGGCTGCGGGTAGACATACGATCAGTTGGATTGAATGCTGCATATTGAACTCTGACATAGACTTGATGCTCTTTGAGAGGCGGCAGTGTTACTCTTCCTTTGACGAGGGTTTTGCCCTTTTGGATAATAGCAATGGACTCCATGGTTAGTGTTGACAGGTGGATGTTGGGTTTAGTGAGATGTAGTGGGCATGCGTCTTGATATAAGTACGATGAATTAATAATCCAAGACCAGTAACCCCGCTTCAAAATCTCCACTGAGCACCCATAACAGCACTATCAATTTTCTCGCGTCTGTAAACGCACTTGAACTGTAACCAATGTTAATTCCAAGAAGAAACCTGATCATTGAAGATATTCACATACAGGAATAAACTTAATATTTTCTAGGTCCCAAACTCCGCTTCGTGCGTAGATATCATTTTTCAGGACAGCTATTATGTCTGCTTCGGATTGGGCACGGGCAATAATAGCACTTCCGTTGATGGTATCACCAGCCAAAGTGGCCCCGCCCATTTGGAATAAACCAGAATCGATATGTTGGAGCATTTCTTTGATATGTGTTCTAAAAGGTGTTTGTATCTTGAAAGCAGATGAATGAACCACAATGATATAACTTACTCTCTAACTCTCGTGCGCGCCTCTAATGAGCCTTTCATGTCGGGAATAAGGACAATCCATTCCATCAAGGGTTCTGATTCCGTTTCAGACGCCATAGTATCTGAATCGAGCCGCAAAGCGGCAGTCGTTTAATCTCCAGCTTATGATATGCTTATGCTGCCCTACGAAATAAGTTATGTGCCTCATATTTTGCGTAGTTCGGCAATGCTAGAATGCGCCCAGGCTCACGCCCTACGTCAGTCCAAATTGTCATTTTAAAGTTTATTAGTGCTAGGCATGCATTCCACGCCTGAAAATACGCCCTTCGAAACCTCTCCGCCTTCAGTCTATGTTTCACCCTCATTGCAAAATTTACTTGCAGCGCATGTTTTGCCTGGGTTTTACGTAAAGTTTGACTAAGCGGAAAGAACAGCAGTTAGTTTAGGATACTGCATGACCAACGTCACCCGCATAGAGGAATCGAGTCATCACAAATTTACGAGGCCGATCATGATCGTGCTGAAAAGTCAAGGAGCAGGCCGAGGCGGTTTCTTGGTAAAGAGAGTCCGCAATCTTCTAACATATGGCATTACGAGTTATTAGAGGGATTACAAGCTCATAATAATAAACTGTAGCTAATTTATACAAGAAAATAATGAATTAAGTTAAGGATTGTGCATCATTGGAGCTTATGCAAAACCCCCAAGCCGGGTTTTTAGCTCCTGCACAACGTCATCCACAATTGATTCCTCAACAATGCCTCTTTGCCAAGTAATACTAATAGTAAGATCCCCTCCTCTGGTACTGACACAGTTGAAACCTAACGCTGGACCGGCAACAAAACCGCACTGCGTGAATACCAATCTGTCAAGCTTAATGCCACTAGCTTCGGGAGGAGATATGCTTGAAACTGAACCCAGATTTGAAAGCTCATATGTATATTGCCTTTCAGTACCGCCTTGGCTTTGGCATTCAAGCAAAGTGTCTTTGACCTTGCTGAGATGTGTGACCATACCACCGTGAGGGTACTCTTTCACCTTGGCTGCTACTTCGTTTGTGAACCGGCGTGCAAGGTTCATGATATGTTCCTCTTCAGTGATGGAGCCAGGTCTGTAGTCATTGATCTTTTGCATCTCTTCTTGTGACACGTAGCTTGTCAAGTAAGAGATATGATTGATGATGTCTCCGTCAGAGACTACAGTGTGTCTTCGTACTGAGAAGGGAGTAACAGATCGAAACCCAGGAACAGATTCCCTCACAGACTTGTTTAGTGATATGCATAAAATAGAGTGAAGAAGCCCAGTTAAAGTGACTTTGACCTGCTTGCACTTTCTAAGCATGTCGGAAACTGACCCAGCAGAAACTGTCACTATGCGAACACGAGATTCGAAATAGACCGTGGGTGCTGAAGGTATGGGATGTCCGGCCCATACGGCCCCATCACAAGAGCCTGGACCGCTGCAAAGAGTACAAGCACACGAGAGGTAATCGACACATTCTTCGATTGGAGGTGGAGCATTCTGGATCTCCTCCAACACCATGGGCCAGTGCGACGGTGAAATTGGCATTGATTCAGTCTTCAAGTTTTTCATAAGGGAGGCGTGAAATGCGATGCCGCTTAACCCGTCCGCGATAGCGTGGTGTGCAAAGAAGGCGATATCCAGACTTACAAAGCGACTCTCGTCGTAGTTGTTGTTTACATGCTTCAGAACAACAACTTTCCAAGACGGCTTGTTTTCAGGCCAGAGCTCAGAGTGACCTTTCTCTAGTATTTTCGGTAGAAGCTCATCAGACATGTTCCTGTTCTCACCAGTGACCTGTCTGCTTGTGATGACCTCTAAAACGTCCTTTCGGTCGAATGTGCGGATCTGTGTATACAACGGAATCCCGGCTTCTGTCTCATCAGAAATGCCGTAACGTAGACCAGCATGTTGTCGAATTGTAGCTTGTAGAGCATGTTCCAGCGCGTTGTCAAGTTCGTCCTGGTAGTCACTTGGGATCGCAATGCTGTACGTTGCCGTGACGCATGCTGAGCGGTACTGTCCCAGAGTATGGCGGGCAGAGTAGTATCGCCCCAAGACACCTACAATGACTTTTGTTAGTTTTCATCCTGGTGCTGCAGCAAAAGCGGTCATATCGACACGGATATGTCCGTAGACAAGTCAAGTGAGAAAAGGGTCATGAGTCTGGATGAAGTGTGCACTGACCTAGAGACACTGAATTGTTTTTAGTCATTTCTGGATGCTTATGGCTGTACGACTTCAAGGTTCTGACATGAGATGAAGGAAGAGGAGAAGCGTGAGCGTTTAAGAGTTTGAAGCTTGCGAGACCCACATAGTCTGTACTGCATGAGGGAATTTACCGAGGGGAGAGCAATGGTTACCCTTCCAGCTGGATCATATGAGATCTCTCAGGTCCTGATGATATCTGTTAAATTACAGTGTGTTATCTTTGACTGAGCTTTAGTCGAAGGGACAAGCGGAAGCCATTGGAGTAATTAAGTGTCGAAATGACGTCTCAGCACTTCATTCTGGGTTGTATTAATAATGTAGATCTTCTTCTTGCTCTATAATTAAACTACTACCTCTTAATCAACAATAACGCCCCATTCGTGGTTTTCAGTCCCAAACATTATATCCTTCAGCCATGACTTTATCCGCGGACCAAATGCACTGGTATCGTCTTGCGTTGGCAAGTCAATGTCAAGATCACCAACCCGAATAGTTGATACACTCTTGATAAAAAACTGCACTTGTAAGTAGACAGCCTTCCAGGATCAATTGCAGTTACTCACAGCCGTTCCAGATACAAATGCCTCCTGGAGTAGACCATTTCCCCAAGCCGCTTCAAGTTCTTTCATTGTAAATTTTGTTTCCCTGACGTCAAGCTCCTCGGAAAGACGGGTTTCAACTAAATCCAATACGGACCTTCTAGTGACGCCATCGAGAATGACTCTATCTGTCAATGGCGCGGTTAGCAGCACCGGCTTAGCAGACTTTTCGTCTCGAACGACCGCAAAGAAGTTACTAGCCCCAGCTTCTGTGACTTGACCGTCCTCACCGAACAGCCACAATACCTGATCATAGCCAGCCAGTTGTGCCTCACAATGAGATGCAAAGCTAGGACCATAATTGGCGCCGACCTTAGCGTACCCAAAACCACCAGGCCATGCCCGAATCGTGTCATTTCTCGACGTGATAAGACGCAGATCAGATCTTTGTTCTACACCTGGAGGAGACTCGGTGGAAAAGTCAGGCCAGCAAACCAGCGTGATCATCAATATGGCTTCTTTGGGGATTTGAACCCCCAGTTGACGACCAGTTCCGATCAACGCAGGTCTAATGTACCGAAAGCTTCCAGGCTCTGGTAGCCATCCTATTAACACTTGATGAGCCAAATTTCTCAAAGGTTGTCGATAGGACAGTGGCCCTACTTTTTGCATCAGCGCGAACCAAGGCTTTTATCAACTCGACAAGCTGCTCAGGATCAAAGCCAGGTAGCGAGACTCTTTTTGCGCTCATTACCAAACGCTTCGCATTTCGATCGGGTCTGAAAAGTCTAACCCGATTATCAAACCCACGGTAAACCTTCATACCCTCGAAGCACTGGGTCGCATAGTGAAGGCACGAGGCTAGAGGTGAGATAGTCAAGTCGCCGAATGCTTTGATAATCGGGTCTTCCCAGCCATTTTCTACTATCCAACGACAGGTAACCATGTGATCAGTAGCGACATTTTGTTCCCATAGCTCAGCAGATCCAGGCGCGGGAACAGATTTCAAGTTTGATGTCAAGTCAAACTTGAGCCTGGATGCATCCAGTTGACCCTTCACGGTGGTTTTGGATGAAATTGTGCCGTTTGGATGAGAAGAATTCATTGCAGACACGATAAACGAATAAGCTGCTGGATGCATGAGGGAAGAAGTCTATCCTTCCTCTTTAGATTGTTATATACAAGAGGTATGTCTTACAATTAACATTTGCTTGCAATCGACCTTGTGTTAATGCAATTATTGCGTATCCCGTGGCTCCCTTTCTTGTAGAAGTGGGTCGTCTGGTAGGGCGTAAACTAGTTTTTACGCCCTGTGACAACGCCAACGATAAGCTCGGGTGGGAGCTCCGATGTACGGATCCCCTCCTCTCTTATCCAGTCCCCAACTCACCTTCAAACCAGACCAGAAATGAGCGCGCAGGGCTATCCGCGAAATGATCCGTTACTTGATCAGGATGACTGGCTCTTGTGGTTACACCATGATGGGGATATTTGGGACAGCAGTGTTGACATAGCGGGTGCCGTTGGTGGTCCAGCGAGCAACAAGGGCAATACTACCAATGCCAATAATACATTCATCAACGGCTTATCCCGGACAGGGACGCATCGCGTATCAACCGAAACGTTGGGTTCAATGAACTCCATGGCATCTCAGGATGTCCCATCCAGCGACCCTCTTTCTGAAGATACCTCATGGCGGTCTTCGAACGGATACTATGGTGTACCATCAGACTCCTCCGTAGACTCATTGACTTCGTCAATGGCATCAGCTCCTCGATTCCGGCGAAGAAGAAGACGGACACGCCAGCAAACGAACACAGTACGAGACAGGCAGATGGCCACACGAAGATACCAATGTACCTTTTGCACAGATGCTTTTAAAACCAAGCATGATTGGCAAAGGCATGAGACAACTATGCACTTGAGTCTCGAACAATGGAAGTCAGTCAAATCAAAGCCATGTTTGTCTTGTCATAACTAACTTGGATATAGATGCTCAAGATATGGCCCAGCGATACAGCCTCCAGATGGACACACTTACTGTGTCTTCTGTGACTGCCTTGATCCCTCAGTAGACCACCCAGAGACTCATAACTACTCAGCATGTGCAGCTCAAGCAGATGAGGCTAGGCTGTTCCGCCGCAAAGACCACTTACGGCAACATCTTCGTCTCTTTCATCAAGGATGTAACTTCAATGAATCCATGAAGAACTGGCTTTTGTCGATAGATGACGTGAAATCCAGATGCGGGTTCTGTGATGCGCAATTAGGAACTTGGACGGAGAGACAGAAGCATCTTGCTGTACACTTTCGCGCGGGAGCAGATATGACAGAGTGGAAAGGTGATCGAGGTTTCGACCAGCAAATCGAAGAACTCGTGGAAAACGACATGCCGGCTTTCTTGATAGGTGATCAGCGACGTACCATGGAGCCATTCTCAGCTTCACGGGTGGACCACCGTATCGACACCTGCGCTTGGAGTCCTTTGAGCACCAATGAAGTCAGCCCAGGACACGAGGTTCCTCATAGCAGTCACTCACACCAGGAGGTACAAAGGCTGTTGCTACAATATGTCTCTACTGAGATTTCGCAGGGCCATGTACCATCAGATCGGCAGATACAAAGGAAGATGAGTGAGATTATCTATGGACCGGACAATTCGTGGGATTCTACTTGGGCTGATAATCCTCAGTGGTTGGATATGTTTCGAAAGAAAGCTGGGCTGATTAGTTTACCGCTCAGTGGGGGGAAGAATGCATTCATTGGATTCTAGTCTAGAACGGTTGACACGTAGATATTAGGGTTGACGGCTCCGGATTTCATTCAGATTACCAGGCTGCTGCTGCTACTGTCTTGTTTCACTTGTTAACCCTTACGTGCCACGCAGAATGCAAAGCGTTTCTATTGTCGTGACTGTTGTCACATTGACTCGGGTCACCAACCACTATTTGGAGCTGAGGTAGCTTCCTATTGGTCCCGAGTACTCTCCGGATGCAGTATTACCGATTTTACGTAATGCATAATTTATAGGTTGTGATTGTGTCTCAATGGGTGAGCTAGCAATTGGATGGCACATCTGGGGGACATGGAACACAATGTCTGTGGCACCCAAAAGGCTGACGCGTCAAGCAGATATCTCCGAGTTCCCACTTTCGTGTATGCAGTTCAACCGTCGGGCCATTTTAAACTTGGGTAGCACCAATGGTCGCGTGGTGCTATATAATAGCAGCTGTTTTCCCTGTCACTTCAGATCATGCAATCAACATAACCTTAACCGCTCAAGGAAGAAGAAGCATCAGCTATGACTGAGATTTACGATAATCCAGAGTTCTTTGCAGAATATTGTGCCATGGAAAAGTCAAAGGGCTTGGACCATACACCAGAATGGCCCCGATTTCGAGCTCTTCTTCCAAATCTACGTGATCTAAAAGTCTTGGATCTTGGATGCGGCATGGGCTTCTTTTCACGTTGGGCCATGGATCAAGGGGCAGTGTCTGTTCGGGCTATTGATGATTCTGAAAAGATGCTCAATGAAGCCCAGGAATTGACAAGCAACACCAATGTCAATTATGAACGGGCTGATATGGACAAACTCGGCTTTCAAGAAGATGAAAAGAGCACATACGGCTTGGTTCACAGCAATCTGGCATTACACTATGTCGAGAATCTCGAGGCGCTTGTCAAGCAAGTCCATCGTATACTTCTACCTGGAGGATCTTTTGTATTTTCTGTTGAGCATCCCATCTTCACCGCCCCTTCTAATCCTTCGTCTATTACTGTTGAGAAGACTGGGAGGTCATATTGGCCACTAAATGGCTACTATGACGAAGGGATTAGAGAGACAAGGTGGCTGAACAAAGACGTCAAAAAGCAGCATAGAACCACGGGCAGTTATGTTAACCTACTCCTGAAGAATAGATTCGAGATTACGGGGTTTGATGAATGGTATGCACCGCCGGAAGTGCTTGAGCAGTTTGGTCATGTTGGCGTGCAGGAAACGCCTATGTTTCTTTTCATATCCGCTGTGAAGAAAGTTAGCTCTGGTAGGCACGGGATGTTGAGGAGATGCGATGATTAACGATGAATGGAGGGAACATTGGGGTTTGATCAAATTGACATAAGTTGGGACATGGAAAGATCCGGGGAGCGAAAAACAGATTGAATTGTGTTTCATACTTCTATCGTTAATCGAATCAACATTGCTACTCATACAAGAACATATTACCGAAACAAAAAATAAAACTATCCCATTATGCAAACTGGCTCACCAGCTTGTCGAACTCCTCATCCGTATGCTCCTGAAACGTCCTAAACTTCTCATCCAACAATGTCTCGCCATTTCTAAATCTCTGCATAGTCAACTTCTTCCCCGACAACTTCTTCGCCTCAAACAAATCCTCCACATCAACTAGCTCAGGTACAACCGTAGTTCGGAACTCATACGGCACACCGCTGCTCTTGATAAGATCAATACTGGTTTCTAGAAGCTTCGGCTTGACCTTGCGACCTGTGACGCGCTTATAGTTCTCCAGAGCACATTTGATGTCCATCGCAACAAAGTCGACGAGATTCTCGGCAAAGACTTGCTTGAGGATATCGGGGGATGTGCCGTTTGAGTCAAGCTTGACGCTGATTCCTGCGGCTTTGAGGATTCTGAGGAAGGGGAGGAGACCTTTGTGAATGGTGGGCTCACCGCCTGAAACCACGAGGGATTTGTGTGACGTTGATGTAATATGACGGAAGACATCGACGATTGTCACGTCATCGCACTCTCCTTGGACAAGTGGTCCGTTATGACACCAAGGACAAGCCAGATTGCAGCGAGACGTGAACATGATGGAAGCCTGCATCTTGCCTGGGTAGTCACTGAGGGTACTCTTGATGTATCCAGCCACAGGAAGAGCTTCAATGGCAGCGACTTGTTTCTCCAGCTCTTGAAGCTTATTGTCACTGTTTAACTGTTCGAGGCCTGTTTCGTACTTGTACACCTTCCGCTGTACAAACTCCTTCGACTTGCCTCGATTCCAATCTCGTGTCGGTCGGAAATATCCGACGATGCGGGAGTATACCAGCGTGAGTTCACCACAAGCTGTGCACTCCGGTTGTTCACCTGCACGGTATCCATGAGTCGGGCAAATACTGAAAGTTGGCGTAAGGGTGATATATGGAATGCGGAAGCGCGCAGTGAGCGTCTTGATCAAGTCTCTGGCCAGCTTCCAGCTTGGTAACTGTTCGCCCAGAAAAGCATGGAAGACGGTTCCACCAGTATAAGAACACTGAAGATCTTCCTGGTGGCCCATAGCTTCGAAGAGATCCTCCGTCGTGTCGACAGGTAACATTGTGGAGTTGGTGTAGTAGGTAGGAATGTTTCGACTGGGGAAGAGTTCCTTGTCTCGCTTGGCGAACTTGTAGCATGTGCTCTCTGCAGGACTGGCTTCGAGGTTGTAGAGGTTACCTGTTTCCTTCTGGAATTCTTGGAGTTGGTCTTTGATGAACTCCAGAACTTCGAGGGCGAAGTCTTTTCGTTCACTGATGCCTTTACCCAAAAGATCAACAAGTGCCTCGTTCATGCCGTTCACTCCGATGGTGCTGAAGTGATTGGTCCAGTATGATCCTGTGCGATGCTTGGTAGCTGATAGGTAGTGCGCAGCATAAGGATACAGCGTCGAATTGTCATCCACTAACTTTCGCTTAATCTCCAAAGAGTCTTTGGCCACCCTCAGCGTGTTGGTCAACTCTGTCATGAACGTCTCCTTCGAACCATTAGATCTGTAAGCAAGATTGGGAAGATTAATTGTAACAACTCCAACGGAGCCAGTCAAAGGGCTTGCGCCATATTGACCACCAACTCTGCAGTGAAGTTTGCTCAGATCAAGCCTCAATCGACAACACATGGAGCGAAAGTCTTCTGGGTCAAGATCACTGTTGATAAAGTTGGCGAAATACGGAACACCGTACTTGGCCGTCATCTCCCAAATAGACTGCCAACGAGGAGATTCCCAGTCAATCCCATCAGAGACATTATACGTGGGAATAGGGAAAGAAAAGATGTTGCCATTTCCATCGCCTTGCATCATGACTTCAGCAAATGCCTTGTTGAGTATATCCATCTCTTCCTGAAAGTCACTGTATACCCAATCGGTTCGCAGTTCGCCGCCAATGATGACACATTGATCGCCGAGTCGTTTCGGGCAGATGAGATCGAGCGAGAGGTTCGTAAAAGGAGCTTGGAAACCGCTTCGGGTCGGGACGTTGAGGGAGTAAACGAAGCTCTGGACATATTTAAAGACATCGGTGTAGGATAAATTGTCGCTGCGGATAAATGGCGCGAGGTACGTGTCGAAGCTAGACAAGGCCTGAGCTCCAGCAAGTTCACCTTGTAGAGTGAACAGGAAATTGACAATCTGGTTAAGAGCCGTGTTGAGATGCTTAGCAGGTCGACACTGGATCTTATTCTCAACGCCGCCAAAGCCTTGCAGGAGAATGTCTTCAATACTCCAGCCAGAGCAATACGCGCTCAGAAAGCCGAGATCGTGGATGTGAAAGCGATTCTCGTGGTCGTACCGCCGGATCTCCTCAGTGTAGATCTTTTCGAGCCAGTATTGTGAAATGATTTGGTTGGAGACGTATTGCATAAGACCTTGGTGGGAGTAGGTTGAGTTGGCGTTTTCGGCCGTCTTCCATGTTCCTTTGGCGAGATACTCGTCGACGAGGCCAATGTTGGAAGACATGGTCAGAATTGTCTGGGGTTATGTAATTGAGGGAGTAGGAGTGCAATTAAGGTGCATAAACGTGCATAAGATCTTCACAAGATGCAAGATCGACCTCTAAAATCTTCTCTCGTGGCTCAATCATCTATTTAATATCCTACGAATTGTTTACATTTAAACGCGTTTTTGCATCAAACCACGGTTAATTCACCGAAAACCTGGTGTGACTGTGACGAAACGACTCAGAATGGCAACACTTTTTGCAACAAAAGCTACGGCCATGTTCCCAGTAACACGCTCTTTACGCGTTGATTAGTATATCAGGTCGAATGATGTGCCTTGCCTGGACCACGAGTCGAACGCGGCAACTCGTGACTTGGCGTGAAATGGGCCGACTGAACAGCCAACAGTGGTTCAATTTGTGTGTCATTGAGTTAATGGTTGGAATTAATGTTGCGTGACTTGGTTTGAAGGGAACGCGTTGACGCGTTAACCTTGCTTATCGTTATCGGCAGGCTTATCTTATCAGTTGATCGCGATCATCGAGTTATGCCTACCCTAAACTATATATTATTATATTATATCCTGTTTTATAAGACTTTACTGTCTATTATCCTCTATTAATCTTAAATGCAGCTTATTAATCCTTATGAGATTTTTTTCGTTATGCCGAGAAGTAATATCTAATGCAATTACAATCTAATAGCTATTCATCCAGCCATGGTATCTTCCCATCTCTAGGGATCAATCAAGAATTGTTGCCTCTCCTTTTCCCCCCAATGCACTGAGCTTGCTGACCACTCAAATCCACTTTCGTGGAAAATGATATTCTACGGGCCTTGCAGACGAGACCGAGTACTCCACTGTCCAGTTTGCTCAAGACATTAAACATGCCAATATGCAATTGGGCCGCCGCTCGGATGAAGACCCTTTTGTCTACTTCGAGCAGCAATCCAATCATTACAGTTGCATACTTTAGCTAGAATAGTGGCCAGTGACAAACAAGTAAGCTGTACTTATGCAGCCTCTAGCTGTAAGCTATTGATAAAAATCGAGTGATATATAGGTAGCATAAGCCCATCTTGCAAGCCGTGCTGCTTTATGTAAGCATAAACTCATTTATTCATTTATAATTATAAAGTCATGGAAGCTTTTGATTTCTAACTACATGTATCCTGAGTAAAACAGAAGGACCTCGAGAAGCATGATTGGCAGCTAACATGACTTTAAAATATATCCTCAAGCGCCTCCAAGGGGCAACTCCAAAAACCCTGGTCTCGATTTCTCAATCCGTCTAGCTGATAGCATAGTCTTGCATTGACTACTCCTGGATGTTGAAGTTGTTGTCGGCGTCATGAACAATGACGATCTCGTCGGGAAGCTTGGTGAAGTCAAGCTCCTTGGTGTTGCTGACTGTCGTGTAGTTAATCAAGTACCCCTGATCGAATTTACCCCAAGCGAGGTAATAGGTGTTGACAGGTTCAATCTGGTAGGTTGCGTTGGGCTCAGGGCAAAAGGTTGCTTGAGGACCCGAGAGACCAGTGCCGTTGGTCGAGCCACCGAGGCCGATCATGTATTTGCCTTTAAGGATAGAAGACGTCAGCCACAATCCGCTAGCTATGTATCCTAAGCAGGTTTTTTCTTTTGTTTACTTACCCTTCTTGGCCTTTGCGCTGCTGAAATCACCGGTTCGAATCTCAAATGCGTTGGTTAGGGACGAGTTGGGGAACGCCTTGTTCGAAAACTGCGGTGCGTCATCGTTCACAACCACTTCAAGAGTGCTACCAGGAACAACCCCCCCTGTTGCTGTCTTCACACCCAGGGTGACCTCACGCTCGCCACCAACTTGCATCTCTACTGCGTCACCAGGGCTACCATCACTGGAGCCCACAACAGCAAAGTACTTGTTAGTGAGCTTGAAAGTGATCTTCTGGTCCGCAGGAACACTCTTGGTGGCAAACACGTTGGACCAGATTCTGCCTTGGACGGTTCCCGTGACCTTGGGCTCCTTGTTGAACAGGGCGTACTTGCGCTGTTGGCCAGACTCGTTCTTGACAGTGATGGAGTAAGTGTTGACCATTTTGGCGGTATTTTCAGGAGATCTGAAAGTAAAGATAGATAAAAGTGAGATGCGAGCTTCTTTCTAGATAATAGAGTGGTGTAAGTGAGATATCCGATGATGATGGTAGATGCTGTATTGTGGGCGTTGGTCACCATTTTATAGACCTCCCGAGCGAGCTGGATATCCGTACGGGCTCAGTGGAAACTCCATTTCCAAGTCCTCCTCTCGCTTCTCTGGTGGTCTTGCTGATCTGTGATACGTGATTCCGCAGGTAACGCTGCGAAGCGAGCCTGCTCAGCATGTCACAGCCAGAAGCATCGCCGATGGAGCTCTCAGGACCATTCCCTTCGTAGCCTTGCCACAACGGCAATAGCCCATGCGTGACAAGTGTATCGGAACAACAGAAATCCTTTCAGCAGGAAATCCATTGACCAAACTGACACAAAACTGCAATATTCTGTCTTCTGTGGCTGGCTGAGATGAGCCATCAGGCGATATCTATTGACTAAACTGAAACAAAATTGCAATATTCTGTCTTCTGTGGCTGGCTGAGACCAGCCATCAGGCGATATCGGCTTCCCAGTGGAGTTATCAGGCATCGTGAAGCGAAAGTCGGTCAAAGTCTAGACTAGAATATCAACGGTACACTTGAGAAACTACAGAGAATCGAACCCACGCGGAGCACTGAGAATGCCTCACCGAGAAATATTGTGGCGCTTGTCCGAGCGTGACGTGGCTCGCTAGCGGGAACGCCAAAGCGGCTGATCCAGGGGCCGAGTGGCTTGGGCTAGTCTTTGTGGAGTTGATGAATGCCTGCCGATGTCTTTCACCGAAGACTATCGATATGTGGTTCCTTGGCGTTGATGAGTCGGTCGAGACGCCACGGCGGCTACCTTGGTCTTGGGAACGGAACCCCAGCCAATATATCACGAACGGTTTACCCAAGCTCGCCGAACCATTGCGGGGAAATTCTCTTCCCCTGACGTCCCAATAAGGATGCGGCTCTCCAAGCCACCAATACATAATGCAAGAAAACAAGCCTGCGGTCAATTCAGCTGAGTCGAGAGAGGCTCAGAGCTAAACCTTAACCCTAACCGTCGACGCTTATGTAGGTGACGGTGGGTTAGTTCGAGACCATGCTTACGTGTTTCAAGGTTAACTTCTCCGTAGTCTATATTGCTGTTCGTTTTCCCCCCAAATGCTACTCCCTCGTTCACCGTTCATTCTCGTTCGTTTCTTTTACCCTTCGCCAGTTTACGCGCCCCAATCTGTGATAGATCACTTACCTGGTCACAATGGCTTACTACGCCATCTCTATTGACAACAAGTCCGGGTCAAAGCGCTCCTATGGAGTCTTTGCAGAAAACCCAACAATCGACCGCGCAGGCAGCGATAAGCCACCAAAGATCACAGCTCGTATCATCACAAGCGTCCAGCAGGTTGCGAGCGATCAAGGACAGGCCACCTTTATCCTCTCAAAGACGCTGTATGCGACATGCGGTATCTACGATATTGAGTCTGAACCCGCTCAGACCCAGACTGGCGCCAAACATATCGGCACGGGGACCGAGGTGATTGATCAAAGAGAAGTGACCTTGGGCAGGAAGGAAGGAGGGAAGATTGTTCCTGGGACGCTTCTGGAGATAGAATGTGCAGACGGTATTCCGGCGTTTGCCAAGACGCCACCCGGACCGGGAGCACCTGGGGGGGAAGGGTGTTTTGCCATCCAGACCAAGGGTGGCTTCACAAACCAAGAGGCCAAGCTTAGTAGGTCTCCCTTTGGAAATTCCCTGTCATCCTTGTCTAGACACGTTGTATTTTCCATACTTCTCTCCATGGCTTCTAACAATGATATCCAAGACAAGTTCGTCGTCGGCTTCAGCTCATCACTTCGTCAGAACGTTGGCCCATACGCCACCTTCGTCCCTGGGCCCAATGAATCTTACCAGATTAAACCTTCCACTGTCTTCTACATTGCAGTCGGCAAATTCAGCCCCAGGGACATCATCACCGAGCAGGTCAAGTCACAGCCGGGGACGTGCCGCATTGACTTTGGCCAGCTGGAGACCAACCAGGTTAGTATTATCCACAACGATCAAAACAAGCTGGATCCGCAAGTCCCTGTCACTGGCCCAAGTGAAAGAGTTGTTGCGGAGGCTCTGTTCATGGCAGCACCCCCTTCGATAGCCGATGCGGATGTGACACTAGATAGTTCGTTTTCGGATGAGGGAACACCCACATTGACTTCGGATGACGATTTTACCGACCGATCAAATCATCCCGAGGAACTCTGAGGATAGCTCAGTGGCTCAGTAACTGTCTGTATCGCAACTATGCAACTATGAACACTTCTTCATCCCCTTCATCGCTGGTCATCGGCACGATATTGCGCAGTGAGCTCAGTTGAGTCATAACTCTCGCTCCTCACCTTGTCAACGATGTCCTCTACCCTTGGATAATCTTTCTTAAACCGCCACATTCTGCTATCATATTCATTCCAAATGAAGCAACCCCCGCTGCCATCGGTCAACAAGAACGTGGACCCAGTGTCGGGATTCGACTTGACAATCACAGGGCGTAAGTTGGGCAAGTTGAAGGCCTCTCGCAGGCCAGGAACTTCTAGGGTTCGCTTATGTTAGAGAGCTGCATTTAGACTTGGCTCGGCAATGTGATGGTTACCTGGGTCCTTGGAAAAATAGATGGCAAGCTTCATGTTCTTTGGGTCATTGGACCAGGTTGACCAAGCGGGTAAATACCCACGTAAGTCAACGTAGTTCAATCTCTCGGCCCCAGCAGCACTGGAAGTACTCGGGGTATCCGTTTCGTTCTGTCGATTCAGATGTCAGCTCGCATACTGCAATGTTAAACACGATTATGCCTACTGCCATGGTTTCAAGGAGATGATAGGTGCCAACGCGTTAAGGTAGGAAAAGTGGTATTACGGCTGAGGATTGCTGTCAAGGTCTGGGTAGGTCAATTCTGTAGTGCGCAAATTTAAAGGCCAACGCTTATAAGGAGCATTACTTTCGGGAGAGTCCTTCAGCGACGGCAGACTTACCCCTCATTGATGAATCACACTATACTGTAACTTTGTCTCTGTTTTCGTCTCATCATGACATAAGAGGCGTTGGTTGAATAGCTGAACCGCCAAAATGTTAACTTATTTAAGCCACGCAGCCCTGGTCAAAAGGGACCGGTTAGTACCGTGGATCCTACCTTTGACTCAACGCCACAACGTATTAGTTCGACGAGCTATTGATAATAGTCTTCTCTCTATATTCCCGTTTTATCTCAGAAGGCTTGTTCGAGAGAGCTGAGCTCCTTCGTGATGCAGCCAAGTCTCACCGGCCGGTGAGGGCCTCTACAGCAGACCGCTGCTCCAGGTTCAGCCATGTGCTGACCCTGCAATAGGAGCTGAATGTCTATTTTCGTTCGTCACAGGAATATTGCAGAATCTAGCAACTTGAGATACGTCCACAATGGACCCCCAGGGTGGGATGTTAGCAGCAGGCCCTCAGAGCTAGCGTGCAATACCTTGATAAAACATCCGTCATCGGAGCCAACGATAAGGTCTGGCATAAAGAGCGTTCAACCAACATTTTACGACCCAATTGCGCACACCTATGTATATTTCACATCAAGGAATTAAAAAAAAAAAACGAAAACGCACTCAAGCCAACTGCTAGTCCTTGTCCAAGTTCCTCACCATGACCAACGTCCCGAACTGGCAAGGCTTTCGGATTTTCGATGGAGATTGCATCCTCGACAGAACAATCTTCAACAGAGGTGCTGGTCTTCAGGACAAAGTCAGCCAGTTCTACAAATGGCTCGACCGTCTTCGTGGGCTGGAGCAGCATCCAACGGGCTATGGCATCCCACAACCTTACAGAGCTGGCGTAAAGGAGCTCCTTACGCATTTCTTTCCGCCAATGAACCCTGGACAGTGAGTCTATATTTGACGAACTTTCGATGTGATCGGTTGTCAGTTTAGTCTCTAACGGTACGACAGAATGCGCCGAGTGACCGACATTCGCTGTCGACGCAATCCGCCTGACCCAAGACTCCAATCCCATCCGGTTCAAGTTCAATTTGGAAGCCCAAGCCGCACATTAAACATCAACGATGGCCCTTCGGCACTTGGTTACATCTTCAGCGTCGCTCAGCCGCCTACAGGCGACGTGGTCAACAGAACTCATGACGGCTATGCTCTCCCGTTGTTGGCGATATTCGCTCGGTGTTT
>JACYFE010002593.1:0-13229 GCA_014764975.2 Fusarium sp. DS 682 | reverse complement strand
TCCACAAAGATGTGCGACTTGCAAACATGTTATTCAACCCTGAGACCAACGGGGTTATGGTGATCGACTTTGAACGAGCTTTGCTACTCAAGCAGCCTCGGCGTCCGTTGGCGCAGCTGGTGCCGAACAAGCGAGCGTGGAAGTCAGAGGCGATGGATGTCAAGAAGGTGACTGGTGATTCAAGCGAGCGAAGTCGGCCACATCAAAGCTTTTCAGAGGATATTTGGTTGGCAAAGACGGTGTTCTTAGAGTGGAATGCTGACCGATGCACACGAGTCGCGAGAGCACCTTGCTAGCAAATCTATAGTCAATCAATCTACACTTCTACTATAAATCATCATGTACCCCTAATTGTCGTCTGCCTCTGTCCACTCTCACTTGTTCTGCTTATCGCGCACGTTACGTTAAACGAAAAATTGCAAATCAACGGGGGGGATGAATGTTACTCTCTGTGAATACCTAGCTTCAGCTTCCTCAATCATTTTTGGAACCTAAGTGAGTTGCCTTATCGACCGATTAAATTGAAATCAACGTTCAGATGGAAACCCGTCTTAGGAAGCGTCAGAGCCTTCCGGCTGCCGGTTTGCAGTTGCGGAGCGCTTATCCGGCATGCTCCTGCTTAGCGTCGGCGACTATCTAAGACATCTGGTAGGAAGCGAAGGCAGCACAGGCAACGGCAAAGATGAGTATGAACAAATTAGGCAGCCTAAAGCATGCGCTTTTGTTTTGCGTCGAAACCTTTGAAACCTTAAAACAAACATCTTGCTGGTTTCAATGGAGCATTCGACGAGTTGGTTTCAGTTCCAATGGTGTTGCATTGAAATGAAATCCCCCTCCCCACATCATCGCCGTCGTGGCGAGACCCGGCGCGAAGATACCACTTCCAGTACAGACGCATGCAAGAACTGTTTAACGCTGTCCAAGATCTCAAGTAGGAATTTATCAGATGAGTTCGTGATGGTACCAGAACAACCCATTAGGATGTTGCGATATGTTGTACTCTGGGTAATACCATCTTGTTGCAGCAAAAGTCGCCGAGAAAAGTGGCGTAGTGAGGTAGGTATTGTGATTATGTGTCGCCCGACGAGCGATTTTGGAATGAGTCGCGTTCTCTGTCGTCGCATAAACCTCTCTGTCGTCTTTGGGCCCGCCGTTTGAGGTATACATAGACATGATGCAGTACATCGGCTGAACGCAAGACATCGCAGCAATGCTGGCTAGTAAGACCGCCTACGCTGCACTGTCGCCTGCTCGAATAAGACAGCGTATGCTCGGAGTTCCGTCTTCGCCTTGTTTGACAGGTGACCTGCCTCGTGGGTGGAGGACGTACTCTGCATGGAGCCAAGGCTACTATGAGGGTTTGCGTGTTTGAGACTTTGAGTTGTAACAAAAGAGCTGACCTGCTCAGTGCCGGGCACCATATAATGGATCCAGGGCCTTTTCTGAGCCGTAGTCTCGCAGGATCGTGCGGTACTTAGGTCATACGCCCAGGAGACATAGAACTTGGTGGGAGGCGGAGGGAATCCAGGGGAGCTCACTTGCGAGTTGGGCGGCAACGTTGCCCTTTCGGAGTCTACCATCTGGCAAGGCTCAGAGCAGTAGGCTGCAGCGTCAGATTGCACCTGCTTGTCGCAGGCAAGGCAAAACTGGTAAGTTCAGAGATCGAAAGTCATGGTGTCTGTGTATATGTGAGGGCAACTGAGGTAACGAGAGCTCGGATTGATAGACAAGAAGGATTAGGTATACTCGAGGCCCTTCCCCCTATGCCACAAGGTTAAGATAGGTGTTCAGACGCGCAATCTACCAGTTTCAAGGTGCTAGAGGGTCGTCAAGAATATAACTTCGTAGCAACCAATAGTAGGGAGGAATGTTACAAAAGCAGAAAGGTATTAAAGTAGAGAAGTGTCATGTCCCAATCAGGCTTAAGATAGTACAATAGCAGACAACCTCTCTACAAAAGAGGATGCATTACATGTAGATCTTCCATCGTTAGCGAGCGACCTTTTTTTTGTTTTTGTGCTTTTATTAATCAAATGACGTCACTACCCTCCAACACCGGGGTCACCCGCCAATCCTTCACCTCAATGCACGTCGTGTGACGTCTCATTTATCGTCATGGCCTCGTACATGGCTTCTTTTGGCCGATGGCAGGTTAGGCACGTGGCAGCATTCTGTCTCGGCGTGGTAAAATCTTGGTGATATATTTGACGCACCTTGAGGGGAGCCTGTCCAACTGGTAGAAGCCAAAGTCGCGCCCATCCGGCGCCGTCTAGGCACACAGGGCCAGTGTGCTCGAGGCACAGCCACCTGTCAGTGGGCAAGCGGCAGGCGGTCAATAGATAGATAGATAGAGTTTATTACGCCCGGGAGAACGAATCTCATAGGGCCAGTAGGTACGCTAAGCGCTAAGCCATTTACGATTTCCACGCATTGATCCGGTCTACATAAAAGAAAGCCCCACTCCTCTTCTTACGTCTTTTCCGTTCTAAATTTAGCCTCGCTTGACTCTGCTTGACAGGTCTGTTTGAAGGCCGACTTCTTCAAGTGTTCAGCATCCTATCTCCAGCAGCTGAAGCATGGTCTCTCAACTTGAGGCTGTTTAATGTTAGTATTCAGCTGTAAAGTTGATCTTTAGTAAATTTATTTTTTCTTTTTTCTTTTTCCTTTTTTTTTTTTTGCTCTCAATTTCCCTTCTCAGCTCAATCTTCCCGTTGCCATTGCAAACTTAACTGTCGCTCGCACCGCATCTAGGTTAGGTACCCACTGCAGTCCTTCTGACGCCGCCTTTCCACCCAGAAAGAAGGAAAGGTTGCCCTTCATGCCTTGCCCTGCCTGTCGCATAACTTTACGCTCCGTCTCCCATCTTATGCATCGGAACAGGAAATATTCCATCGTCTCTGGTACGCATCCGCACTCACACATGTCCGATTCTGCGGCTCTTATCTTGCTTAGGTAGCCGTTGATCCTGGCCACTCCTATACGAAGCTGCGAAAGCACGTCAGCTTCTCGTCTTTTGAAACTGTCGTATAGCGCTTTCGTGTGTTTGCCTGGTAGGGCTCGGTCGATTCGTTTGGAGTAGCCGCCTACTCTGTCGGGCAGTCTCCGTTGCTGATGTAGCTGCACTACCATCAGTCTGGTCTGCGTGGAGCGAGCCTGGTATGGCAGCAATTGCGGAGTGCATTCTGCTCTGGTTGCCTTCTGGGCTTGTCTCTTTGCCGCGCGGCCCATGGTGAGGCCGTCATCTCGGGATGGTACCCATATCATCTTGACCCTGTTGTTTCCTTTTCTCATTCGCTCGACGTGCTCATAGATCTGACGGATGGTGACCTGGCCAGACTGCTGTTGCGGCCTTGCGATCGCTTTGAGTGATGACTGGCTACTTGATAACACCGTAAGCTCTCGGCATTGCAGACCATCGGGTATACATCGCAATGCCATCGCTATCGCCTCTTGCTTGGCCGTGTGTGGGTTCTGGTCGTCTCGCGGCCCGAGGGTGACCGAATATCTGGCCACTATCTTGTCTGTCTGGCCAGATGATCTGTATGCTACGATGCCGCCTTTACCTACAAGCCCTTCTCTGTCAAAAGCACTGGTTGCGATTATTAAAAGAGGTACTTTTTTTTATTTGGGAATTCAGGGCCCTTCTTGCTAGTTATTGTCTTCCCCCTCGTTGCTTCTGTTCCCACAGAGAGGACAATATAGAGCCCCCCACAAGTAGCATCCACGACTTCATCCGGCCATTGAAAAAATAAAATAAAAATGATTATCACAACTCTGTCTCATTATTCCTACTTCTGCTCTCCCACTTTCTCCACACCCTTAGCCACATTGTTGAGCAGACTCTCGGCACCCGTCCCGATGCCGCCCACCGCGTTGCCGACTGGCTGCCCGATCTCGCCCGTCGCACCTGTCAGCGTATTCCCCACGCCGCGCAGGGCTGCTCCTGTCACGTTGCCGAGCGTGCCCACGACCCCGCCGACCGTGTCGCCTGGCGTGCTCGTGATGAGCTGGACGGGGTCCTCGGTTTCGTTCTGGCCGGTGGCAGTGTTCTTTTGGTTGGATGCCATAGTGTTTGGGTACAGGGAGTGCTTCGATTGCAATACTGAGATAGATTGGTGGTTGTTGTGGTGTTGGAGAGTCATTTGGAAATCTGAGGGGCTCTTCTCATTTATTAAGTCAACCTACACTACACTTCTTTGTTGGACAAGATGGTTGAAACAAGCTCCATCGAAATGACATCAACATACACTCATAACTGTCACCTGCTCATATCTATTGGATCAGCTTTCCACAATACTACCCTCCTTTGCCTGCAATGACGTCTTCTTGATAGCATTCGAAACTGGACGTGTACGCGAGTGCCATCCTGGCGAAGTCCCTCTCAAGAGTCGAGACCATCGAGCGTAAGGCTAGTGGACTTATGAGCCTATTCAAATAGAACCGCATGACAGCTCAAGCACTTGCCACTTGACTTTACGGATGCCGGTATTAGATCAGTGGAGTATCTTTGCTTTCGGGACGCTTTTGAAGATATTTTGTATCAGACTCTGATGTAGAGAGGAACCCTATTGTGGGCTGAGTCGCCGAGTTGGGGCTCGAGGCACTTGTTGGGAAGTTGTACTGGAAACGGGGCGGCACAAGGGCTTTACGACACCTCCCCTGTGGGGAGCTAAGACCGTGCGGTTAAAGAGAGGTTGTGTCGTGTCTTGGAGATTACCCTGTCTTGCAAGCGAGCTTTGATCGACGTCCGATAAGGCGAGGCCGGTACAGATGGGCTCCAGACTGAACTTGTAGATCGAAGACGGGCAGCCGCTCGGGGTTCAGCTGCTGACCTCGACCGAAGGTCGGTCCTAGAGGGGTCATATGAGCTGGAATGAGGGATGCCGGTGAACTGCCAAGTGGCGGCGCCGTAGCATTGCTGCCGGATCTGGGATGGGGATGGGGATGGGGAGGGGGATGGGAGAGGAGGAAATAGCTCTGATTTTCCAGCCGAGCTAGTATTCATGAAACCTAGGTTTAAGTCTTAAGGCCTGGCCCGGCTAAGTCGCCCACCATAGTTTTGGCCCACCCCTGGCTTTGGCCCGCTCTATTTAGCCTACATCGCACAGCTGGTACATCGACGTAACTAGGTCGCAACAAAGTCAAATTAAATGGTAAAAATACAAGAAAAATCGCATTTGGCGCTCTTTAGTCGCTTTCTTCGTCTGCACTTGACTCTCGCTCCATATAGCGTTTTGTTGGTCGCCGATTGCGTGCCGACCGTCGAGCCAGTGCCGGCTCCTCTTCCGACTCAGAGCTACTCTCCCCCTCCACGATAATGACCTCTTGTACCGCATTTCTTGCCTTCCGAACACGTTGTTGAGGCTCTCGATTAGCTTGCGCAAGTATCTGCGCAAGGCTTGCAAAGCGCTCGTTCGGATCTTGGACGATTTTACGACGTTTATCCGGTTTTGCCTGGGCGAGTTGCACCCGCAAGCGTTCGATCTCACGGTCCCTTAGTATAACCTCCATCGCAACCTTATCCAACGCCGCAGCGGCTTTTCGAATAGACAGTCGTGAAGTGGGAGAGCCGCTCTTCTCGGCAAATAGCTTTACGACGTCGCCGCCGCGTTTTGGTGTTGAAATATCCGAGGTGACACGTAGTGGCATAGCTGGCCGTTTAGCCACCACGACCCATCGAGAATTTAGAGGTTTGGCTACGCTTTTAGGGTATAAGTCTGTCACCTTCCACCCAGATTGAACGTTTTCCTTTCGAAGACCAATTTCTCGAGCTTTCGCATAAAATTCGAGAAAGTTTGCCTTTTCAACCTTTGTCGTATCTGTCAAAGCCGTATGCTCGCCAATTAACCTACGATAGGCCGTTTTTAAACTGGAAAAGCAGCCGAGATCCAAGGGCTGGAGGACATGGGAAGTATGAGCAGGGAAAAAGAGTAAGTGGACGTTGTTTAGGTAACACATAGTCATAAATTCGTCCGAGGTATGACTGCCGTGACCGTCAACGATAAGTAGGCGACCATCGGCTGCATCCTCAGGTTGCGTTTGGGGCAAAAACACCTTCCCTAGCCACTCGACAGCAATATCGTTGCTTGTCCACCCGTTTTCCGAAAAGGTAACATGCCAGCCAGGATGCTTAGCTAGGAAATCCTTCTCGAACCATTGTTCTTGGATACTTTTGGCCTTGAAGATGACCAGGGGTTCAAAGCGACACCGAGCGCCGAGATGCACTCCACAATAGGCGTCCAAGTCCGGGCATTTATCGTTTTGACTGGTACACTGTTAGGGTTCTCCTGCGAGGAGCCAATAACAAGCCCGTTAATGCCTTGGCCCTCCATAATGCCGCCCTCGTCGGCGTTGTACCTCCGCCGGGGAGGGATCCAGCTCACAGTCTCGTATAGGTTGAACAGGTGCCTGATATTACCCGGAGTGGCCGCATTTATACGTTTCCAGTCAGTTCGACGGCCTAACTTTGTCTTGAAGGCCAAATGGCGCTCCACGAAGTGACTGGACCACTTCCTCCCTAGGGGCTTGTGGTCACCTTGTTGTTTAAGCACGCTGCTAGCGATTGCTCGCACTTGTGCGTGTGTTGGCGCGTAACCGAGGGCCTCCTGCCGCAAAATCCATTGCTTAAGATGTTCTTCCTGATTGGCCGTGAGCCGCTGTAGGTCGTCGTGTGCCGTACGTTGAGGTTGGGCACCATTAAGGCGGGCACGAAGTGTCCCTCTTGGTACTCCATGGCGTGTGGCAGCGGTCCTGACGGCAACCCCATTCCTGACGTCCACAATGGCGTTTTGTAGGTCCTGTTCAGTATATTCAGGCATTTCGAACACGGAGAAGAAAATACAAAAGAAAGTAAGTCAATTGGAGAAAAATTCGATTTTTAACAATTTATCGTAGGTGGTAGCGCGGATCTGACGCGTGCGGCGGAGCGCGTTTATGGGGCGGACCAAAGCCAGGGGTGGGCCATAACTAGGGTGGGCGACTTATATCCCTAACATTACAACTTTAAGTATCACTCACCACAATGAAAACCCCCAAAGAATGCAGTTCGCAGAGCGTCATCCCCCAAAACCTGCTCAAGCATGTCCAGAGTAGCTTGCCAGCCAGGTTCCATGAACCGAAACATAACCATCAATTGTTTTGCCGCCTTATCAACTCCCTCCTTCTCCTTCATGACCTCAGCCCTTTCAGCCTCGAGCTGACTAAGCCTCCCAGTGACCAGCGCAATCTTGCTTTCGGTTTTGGAAAGCCCGGCTGAGCTCTTATCCAGTTGGCTTTTGACGATGGTATATACCTCTTGATGTTCGTCGCTCCTTTTCTTTCGTTTTTCAAGGAATGTGAGAAGCTCCTTGTCTCCTGGATATTTGTTGTAGACATCTTCGAGGTCTCTGAATATTTCATTGTCGGTGACTATTGATTTCTCAACATCCTCGACGGCTTCCTGAGCTTTTTTCAGCTCCTCTGCTAGCTCGTCCCTTTGGGAAGAGAGACTGCGCTTAACGGCGGTAAGTCTGCTGTGTTCATCGTTGATAGATGTTAAGAGCTGCTCGAAGCTCTTGACGGGTGGCGCCAAGGCAGTCGAGGCAGCCTTCAAGCTTTCTTTGAACTCATTTCCAGAGGGCTGTAGAGTAGTTAGGTTATGGCAGAATAAACTTGATTGGGGGATCATTCTTACTAGAAGTGCGTTCCAATCTAATGATCCAGACGTTTGAGATAATCGGGACTGGACGTCATCAGTCTCTTGCCGCTTCACTGAACGAGCCATGCGGGATTCTGAGCTGTTCGCTGCTGTCTGATTAAAAGATGTAAATGTATTCACTGGTGATGATTGAGCCGGGTGCTTGTTATTCCCAGCGGGAGCAATGGGACGAGGTGTGGACGGTTGGCTACTTGATCGTTGGACTGGCTGCAGCGCACTCTGGCACGTGGTGACCTTGGGTAGAATTATAGGTGGTTGTTGGGGAGGTCGCATAGCGCCCTGTGAAGCCGTCGTAGGGAGAGGTGCCGGCGTCTGGGAGCTTGGTGGCGCTTGTTGCTGCGTGGAGCTGTGCGAGTCTTGAGAAATCTTAGGGGCAAAAGTCGCAGTCGTATGCTCCTTTGATTCCCCAGAGCGGCGAACGGTGCTCTGAGGTGTATCGTGAACCAATCGGGAAGGCAACTGATGGCTCCGCCGAAGGCGAGTGTTTGGTTCAGCTGCCGTGGAGTTGGATTTTGATGTTGCAAGATGAGCTTCAGATTGCCCATTCACTTGAGCCGGCTCTGGATTTTGATTCACGCGGATTGAATCATCGGTTGGCTCGTCGTCTTGAATCTCAACCTCTTTGCGGCGGTTGAGAGACGGCCTACTGCGTTTGCGCGCTGATGATAGCTTACAAGTCATAATAAACGATTAAAAATGTGCTCAAATTAGAGTTGACCGCAATGGTGGACGAGGCTGAATGTGGTGAAGATGAGCTGATGAGAATAAGTGCCTTGAGGAACGAAGAGACGAAAGGTCTTATGCCCCACCCCGCTTACCTCTGACCTCTAAATCACGTGGTTTTGGACCTGACGTCGCGTCAGCTTCGTGATTATCTGTGTTGTTTGACGCGTCTACTTCGTGTTTTTTTGCCTTGTTATTACCTCTGTAAAGCTCAGGCCGTTTGTGAGTCCTCGATCAAATAACTAATGTGGCTTTGCCTAAAATTTGTCTAAAAAGGGTTAGACTATGCCTTGTTGGAAATGGCCTGAGCACTGTGGTAAACTTCGTTCGATTTCAACCCAATAAAAATAAAAAATAAATTCGCGCCGGTCCCCACCCCTTGCGTCAGATTCTGAAACCTCAATGTTACAGATTCACCGGCCTTGATTCATGCCTATGCTTAGTTCTGTTCGGTCCAGTCCCAGCACTCCGCATCCCTAACCGTCTTGTCGCTCAGCTTCTCCAGCCTCTCCTCCGCTGCAACCATGTTGTCCGGCACCCTGTTGCCCACGAAATCTCTCTCCCGCACCTTGGATAGAAGCGTGATGCCTTCTATGGCCCTGCACCGCGATAGTTGCACGTACAAGCTGTATGGGTCGCACTGCGCTGGAACAGCCTCGCCGTCGATGTTCGTCGTCCTCGTTCCCCGGAGTTCGAGGGCCACCCGGTCCAATGTCTTGCTTTGCACCTTGTAATCCGTGCAGGCAAAAGCCGCTGCGCATGGTAATCCCCGCCGGCTGACATTCTTTCTTTGCCACGGGCGCTTCCTCTGGCACTCTATCATGGTACTGACCGGCGTTAGGAGGATGGTGCCGGCCGGCATTCCGACGAAGTGGAAGTCTCTTGTCGTCTCCGACGCCAGCACGATGCCCGCCGGCGGGCCGAAATGCAGTAGGGTCTCCTCGTTGACCCGATGGCCCGGGTACGCCTTGTCAACGATGACGTCCAAGGCTGTATAGCTGGCCCCGTTGACCAGCTTCAGGCCTTGGTGCGTGTTCTTGTTTACGACGACGGGCATACCCGGAACGAACATGAAAATGGCAGGCACCGGGACGGCGCTGTCGTCACCTTGGCTTAACATCATGACGGCTTCCTCCTCCGTCGGCTCGCCGTCTTTCCATCTGTGCTCGGATACGAAGATACGCAGCCGGGATTGCTTCGCCTTCCGGAAACACAGTGATGCCTCGACGTTTAGGTTCCAGCGGTTCCTGTTCAGCGGCGTCACCACGGTAAGCCCCGACTCCCACGGGATCCGTCTGTTCTCCTCGTAGCAGGTGTGATTCAGCATGTCCATGTCCGACCGGTCCTGCACCCCATGGCGCACCCGCGTTAGCAGTCTCCGCAGCTGTGGATCGCTGGCGGCGCGGACCTGCTCATCCAGCATGACGACCGTGGTGAACTTGTTCCACAGCGCGTGCGCCCTATCGTGCTGGTACCTTTGCTCCGCCTTGAACGATTTTTCTTCATGCCACGAAATGGCCGTGCTCGGGAGGAGGATCGACCTCTCCTGCACAGGGCGGAATTGGTGGAAATCCCCGCAGAAGAGGACGATGGGGATGCCGCCGAAGTCCTGCGCGCGCCCTCGAAGCTTGCGCAGCTGTTCATTCACAACGTACAGGGTCCGCGCGCCAAGCATGCTGACCTCGTCGATGATCAGCAGCCATTTCTCCTGCCACTGCGCCGTGCTTCGTCCGTCAACTCGGAGACTCGCCGAGCTGGACGCTGCAAACCCATCGGCGTCCGAGCCCCGACCTCCTCGCGGGGCTGTATCTTTGGAGAATCCACAGGCGGAATGGATTGTGATCCCGTCGATGTTTGCGGCTGCTGTTCCCGAGGTCGCCGTTACTAGCAGACGGTGCGATATCCCCTTGCTTGCGAATAGCTCGTTGATGGTCGCGATGACGCGCGACTTCCCAGTGCCGCCTTCGCCTCCGACAAATTGGCAGAGCTGTGGGGTTCCGCTCTCGTTCCGGCGTACACGGTCTAGTTGGCGACATAGTAGCCGGAGGGCGATGTCCTGTTTTCGGTTGAGTGTGAATGACTTGGACAGTTGCCTCCCCGCCTCAGAAAACGACGTGGACGGGCCGAACTGGATAGTCGTCGATGGCCCCACGCACCGGCCTAGGGCTTCCGGATTGGTAGCCGTGAGACGGACTTCGTGGTCTCCGAAACCATTCAGCACGTTGTACACAGCTGACTCGCGGTCAGCTGTGTTGCTGTCGGGCTGGCTCTGTATTCCCTGGATCATCTTCTCTTTCTCTCTAGAGGCGCTCATTTGCTGCGACTTGATGGACCTGACATGCTCCTGCCACGGCACGTCCGCCTCCGGAGACGACGACCTCTCTGCCCTGCTCAGTGTCCTCGGTCCTCTCTCGGGAACTATTGTGCCGCGCAGCTCATCTGTCGAGCACAGGGCCAACTGCTGGAACTGACTCAGTTGCTGTGCCATTGTCGAAATCTCCTTCGACCCAGCAGTGATCTCTTTTCTCGCTATCGCCTGCCTCAACACGTCTAGCAGCCGTGTTGCGGTACCGACCCTGTCCGAGCGGTATGCCGTCTGAGGTTCCATATCACACTCTGGCCCGACTGTGTCAACGCCAGGATCCCCGTCCCCGTCCCCAGACTGCGCGGCCCACTATCTGGCATCCCGCTTTGCGTCTTCAGCCGACCGGTGGAGTAGTTGGATGTTGTCTACCGTGAATGATATCCTTCGAGGCAGAGCCTGCTTCTGTCTTTCCCATATGATGTTGATATCCCCTGCCCTCTCGGACAAGAACGACTCCCACGGGACAAATAGGGCCAGGTGCTGAACCGCTGCCCTGCATTGGCCAAGTTAGCCTTCCCACACTCCTCGGTCTAGGCCTGCGCAGGGGTCGTCACTGTGGTCAGCACACGTACCTCTTATAGTAATCCTCGGTTTCCTCGCTCCAGTCTGTGCTCAGGTAGCCGTCGAAGCAGACGACGGCGTGTTCGCCGGGTTTTCGCAGCGCCTGCACCCATGTCCGTGAGGGGGGCCAGGACCTGTCGAATTGTACCTCCCACCGAGTTCCTGCGCCCTTGCCCTTGCCCTTGCGCTTCAGCCTGACTATCGACATGTAGTCGTATAGCGACAGCCCCTCCAGAAGCTTGCCGCGGTGCGGGTATGCCTGTACCAGAGAGACCCTTTCCCCGCCCTCTTCGAGGAATACCGTCTCCTCGAGCGGCTCGTCCACGGCCTCCATACCGCTCTCGCACCGCAGGTGACACCATCGTCGAAAGGCATGCCAGTAGAGGGAGGACACATTCAGGAACGTCCAGGCGTCGTTGCTTGCAAACTCCGTCGGGTAGCCCAGCAGGTGGGCGACGACTTCGACCTGTGACAGTGCCCGCTCTGTGAATATCCGGTTCGCAACCTTCATCAGGAATTGGCGCGTTTGATTTTGGCCCCGGTCCGTCTCGCTTGCCTCGCTGTTCTCGACCATGGACTCATCCGTGGTGGGGAACAGCTCTGCTGCCGCGGCCACTCGCTTCCACACCGGATCCTCGACCTTTGTGGCGTAATTCGTTACGTAGAACACGATGGCCATGGTCTTGCATTGCGTTGCTATGAACGAGATGTCGTGATTGTGTCGCAGGCCCACAGCCATGGCTTTGTTCCACCGGTTCACCATGCTGTGAGTCCGCCGGATCTGCAGCACCCCTTCGTCCGTAAATGTCGTCCTCTCCGCCAATCTCCACGGGGCTTTGAACCGGCACGGATTCCGAAGCTTTCCCCGGCCCCGAATGGCATACTTGACGCATGTAGGGCTGTGGGTGTGAATCTGGGTGGCACCGGCGCAGAAATTGGCTTCCTCATCGAATGCGGCCGCGAATTGCTGGCTGTTCTCCAGCAATGACGATATGTCAGACGTCACAGATCTCTCCGCCTGGACTGTTGAGGACGCCTCTTGATCGAGATCCTGGATCGTTGGCCTCGCATTAGTCAAACTTGCCCTGCATAGCAGGCGCGCGGCGAACATACCTCCGTGAAAACACTATCCACGTACTGGATGATCCTTTCCCGGTAGGCAGCCTGGTCCTCCCCCTCAACATCTCCCAGGATTGAATTCAGGTGCATGTTTCCCTGGAGCCAGAGGAGTCCGTGGACATGAAGCGCCCCTCGCTCGTTAGTCTCCACGACCCCAAAGTACCTGCTGATGCGTCCAAACACCGACTCCTTTCCCGTCTTCACGTAGTGCTCGAAGAACATGGACACTTCCCGGTGGAAGAAGATAGCTGAGCTGAGAGGATCCGATATTGCCAGCCTCGTCCGCTTGTATGCCAGATCGAGGCTCGTCAGAAAGGCCTCAGCCTCGTCTGGATTCCCCGTCCGATATGCGGCGAGCCTCAGCTTGACCGGGTTCGTGATGTCGTTGGGGTTCAGTGTGAACCAGATGGCCGGGATTCCATCTCGAATGATGTCGGACTTGATCTTTCGCCGCGCACTCAAACGACTCTCCCTCGACATCGGCTGGCGGAAGCCGTACAAGGACAGGCTCTTCAGGAGCTGCTTGACATCCTCGTCACCCGTCCTCCCGACTGTCTCTAGTTCGGCCTTGGCCAGCTCCAGCCTCTCCGTGGTCAGCGACCGTACGATGCGCTCCACCTCTGGAAAATTCTTCTTTGTCACACTCAGCATACTCACTCGACGATTCCTCGACCTCACTCCCATGTTGAAGACGAGAAAAGAGAAGATGTGATGTGTTGCGAACCGGCCGCCGTGCCGCTGAAGCACCACTTTGGCCCACGTCTC